>JBBPBT010000420.1:367180-387720 GCA_037974875.1 Cicer bijugum
AAAATTATAACAAACAAATAAAAACTTTTAAAAGTGATTCTTTATTTAAAAAATAAAGGTCATTTTTTACAATGTAAGTTGTAACAAACATACTCATAATTTGAAACTCCGTTTAAGAGTTTAGATATGAATTAATGGTTAGTTTTATTTATATAAAGTGTATCCAGAAAGTGATGTATAAATTTTATTTTTTTCAAAATGTAGGTCTCATTCTATTGTTGTTTATGCCTTTGTAATATTTTTTATTTTTTTTTATTTTTTTTGTATATATACGCATGTTTTGAAAAGATTAAGTAAATCAACCAAAACTATTTAAAAATTAAATATGTATTCTAATATATTATACTAAAATATATCAATAAAGTTGCTTTGAAAAGATTATCTCAAATAATAAAATAAAGTACGAATTCTTTGTTATATTGTATCAACGACTAAGCAACTAGTTAATTAATGGAGGTGTAAAAATAAGAAAATACATATATGTGGTATATTTTTTATTTCTTTCGGGGTGGCTATAGCTGGCGCACAACAATGAAAAACACCACCGTTGGAAGTAGATTGAGATTTTTGAAAACCTTGTTATACAAGACAATAAACTTATTTCTTCAAGTATTATATAAAATTAAATTTAAAATTGAAGAAATGACACATTTTATGTTGATTGTGAATAGGTTTAATATATACAAATTCTCAAACACTTTGAAAATTATTTAAGACACAAAAATTGATTAGACTTTCAATCATTTCAATATTTAAAAGTGTAAAAAATCTTATAAGTAACGGTAGTAACCAAAAATTAACTAACTGAGTTGAAAACCACACTTTTTTTATTAAGAAAGTTTTTCTTTACTATATTTTTTTACTTTAATTTCTATATATAGTCTTTTTAGAGAAAGTTTTGTTACTTCAAATTTAATTTGGAAACTTGTATTTTATCCCACTTGTGATTTATTATTCAAGGATTTGACTATACCAAATTTTATCCAAGCTTATCAAACATTGAATCACCTCTTCTAATAGTCGTTTATTTAGAGACATTGTTTAATTTAGTCGATTTATAAAAATATTTGGCTTAATTGCAGTTTTGGTCCTTCTATATTAGTTGAATCGCGAAAGTAGTCCTCCTATTTTGTTTCTCCCCGGTTTTGGTCCCCAAACAGATTTTTAGTCCAAAACTTGATGATTTTTTTTTTGCATTTATTTAAGTCACATCATGTTTCAAGATCTCATTTGCAACAATTGTATATGAAATCTATGATCATAAATGGTGTAGTACGACTTTAAAAATTGAAATTTCATCAAGTTTTGGACCAAAATTCTATTTGGGGGACCGAAACTGAGGAAAAACAAAATGGAGGTACTACTTTGCAATTCAGCTAAAATAGGAGAACCAAAATTGCAATTAAGGCAAAGTATTTTGTGTGTCTATATCAACTTCAACAAACCAAATAATATTAGATTTCTCTTAAAAAAATTTGGCAATGAGTAACAAGAATATTTAGGTACTAGCAAGGAACTAAAAACTTTAGTCTGCACATAGAAAGCAAAAGCTAGTTTCAAGGTATAGCTTAAAGTGTAACGGTACATTACATTGCTCATATGTATCCGTAAATAGTACAACAATTATGTATTAATCCGAGCCGGCCGGACGGTGGCGGCGCATGCGTGGTGGTCTATTTGCTTGCGTTCTTCCTCATTCACAAAATTGGGGTGTCCCTTCGGAATGTAAATTTTTTGAAACAAATAAAAATTTCGGAAATTTGGATAAACACCAAACTTTCGAAATGTATATTTCCAGGGACATCCTCCTCCATCTGTGCATGCGCAGTAGACTCGACGACATCATCATGGATGTCTTGTCTTCGACGATGCTGCCTAATTGGACGATTTGCTTCGTTTCGTCGTCTATTTGATGTTGTTGATGAAATTCTCTCTGCACCATCACCTCTATCACCTATAATGTTGCGAATAATTTGGCCAAACGCACCTCTCATCCTAGGCACTACAATATATCAATAATAAAAAAAATAAAAAATTGTAACAAAACACATTTTGAAACTTTCATATGTTTCGAAATTTTCTAAAAAAATTCGAAACTTTATATTTTCGAGCTGAATGTTTCGAAACTTTCATTTCTTCAACCATCAACCATTTCGAAACTTTGTAATTCCATGAAACTTTCGAAACTTTCTCTGTTTCGAAACTTTCAAACTTTCGAGAATTCCATTTCGAACATTTCAGCTTTATACAAACATTCGAATGATATGGGTTTCAAACATTTTGAATATTTGAAATATTCGAATGTTTTCTTACTTTTCAGATTCAGAAGTTTCAAAAGTTCAAGGAGTGGGTAGGATCAGATTCGAATATTACAAACTTTCGAAGGAATTGGGTGAAAAAGGAAAATGGAGTTTTTTTTTGAGTTTTAATAGATGAAATTGAGGGTAATATGGTATTTTTCACATGACTGAGGTGGGAGATAAAAATGGGGGGTGCATGGTACAATACTCTTAAGCTTTAATTGTAGGAGTTATTGTATACAATCTATAAAATCGAGGCAATATAATTTTTTTTACCACATTTTACGTTATTTTATGTTTTCTTTCTAGTACAACATTTAAATCAACAACGTTATCTTATGTTTTCTTTCTAATACAACGTTGAAATCAAAAATAACACATCACTAGCCAATAAACCACAAGTGCAAACATGACATTGTATACTTTGTTCTCATTTAAATAATTACGAGTCATTGTTTTTGGACCAACTTGTTCCAACATAATGTTGAACAACAATAGATATCACAACTGAAGCTAAAGAAAGGGAGCAAATGCACCGGATCACAATTTTTAACATGTTTTCAAAATGAGGAGAAAAGGTGTCACGTTTAGCGACATCGTAACATGTTTGCAGTATTTTGTTTGTGTACTTTGCATTTTTCTTAGATAAGTCGTGCATTCGAGGTGGCCATATTCTATTTTTGGTTTTTCGTACTTGGTGTAGATGGGTAATAGGAATTCCTTGTGCTTAGACATCTTCTTGATTATCACTTCCATCAACTAGGAGTTCTTTCGATGAAAACATTATGATTTCCCCCTCAATTTCAATGAAACATTTAAACGAGTAGGTGATGTCATAAATGGTGGTCTAGCTTATTGTGATAATATTGTTGTTGGCTATCAAGGAACCTTTGACATTTAAGAGAGCCATGAAGCTCTCAAGGAAATAGAAAAAATCTATCGAGCTATGGTTTGTAATGACAAGAAAAAGGTGAACATTATTACCTTTTAGCAACCATGGGACAATCTCATGATTGTCCTCATGATAAAGAATTCAAGCGTGATTTAGAACACACTTATGTTGAATTGGCCCTTAGGAAGTCAATATCACGCTTTTCGCGCAATGTTAATCCATTAGATAGTATTTGACCAACCTAATCATTTAGACGAGGGAGCTAAATCAATTAGCCCCTATTTGTCCACAAACCACAACGTGCTTATTCTTAGTTTCAAATCAAAAAGTTCTATAACTGATTCGGTCTTATTATATCATTTCCAAAATTTATTCCTTTGTAATGAGAGAGAATTGAAAAGACTTCAGGGTCCCCTTGACCAATCTTTGGTACCCTAAGCTACTATTTTTCTTCTTAATAAAAATGAAATAGTGAATGTGAATTCTCATCAAAGTTGCAATCTTGTATCAAACTCAAATTGAAATAGAGGAAATTAAAACTTAATTTCTTATTTTTTTTGACAATAATTTTCTTTGATTCCAATTCTAAATCCTCCTTCCTCTTTTTGTGTGTGTGTGCGCGCTCCACTATTAATGGGCCTTGGATCAAGCATTCTTCGTGTTTAAACCTTTTGTTATGATAAGTTATGGAGAGAAACAAGTATCTTTCAACATCGTTGAGATAGTAGTGACTAGATAATTATGCTACTTTTTTCTTATGCTTGTTGGCCATGACATGTCTTGCTTGATTATTGCTATAAATGAGTTATGGATTGATGAATTGTTGTTATATGATTATTGATGTAGCTAAATATCACTAGAAGGGGGGTTGAATAGGAATTTTGATGTAAAAAAGGTTTTTCACGTGTTTTGAAAAGCTATCCTCTAAGGGAGGATGCAAATCGCAAGGATAGGTATTTAAACATTTTAAATTTACGCTGAATAAAAAGAGAGTGAATAGGTAGTGACATACAACTTTTATATTGGTTCACCCAGTGAAGGCTACGTCTAGTCCTCACACACTTATGAATTTTTACTAATGATCAAATTGATTAACCTCTCATAGAGGTTGATTGCACTTTGTGTATTCTTTAGCCTCACCAAACTTACAATCTTATTTCTTACAAGTTTCAACTATCTCCAAGTGAAACTCGCATGGAAATTATAAATTGATATGTGTATGATTGTATCTCTTCTCTTAAACACTTTCTAAAAAGATATTTCAAAGATCTAGTGAAATATTATAGAAAGTATAGGTAAAGGATGAATATTGCTCTTGATAGCTTTGAGATTGTTGATATTTTTATGCAATGTTGTTGTGTATTTCATAATGGAGAGCTCCCAACCTTTTATAGAGATCTTCTGGTGCTCTTTTCATGCAGCAAACATCTTATGACCGTTGGAGAACTTGATCAAAAAGTCCATGGTCTTTGACCTTAATTACAGAACTGCCATCTAGCTGTCCTTGGACAGATGCAGTCCATCCTCGAGTAGGAAAATCAAACCTCCTAGGTACTTGGTCATGAGCTGTCCTTTTCTCTTTTCATTTTTCAACACATGTAAGGCTATATTTCTGACTTTTGTGGGCTACAACCTTTTGTGCGTTGAAGTGTTAGGTCGTTTTCAACTTTTGAGAATGATGCTGACTATAGATCAATCTTCTTACATCGTACTGGCCATCCTCAAATCTCGTACATCCCATCCTCGTACTAGATAAAACTGTCATCTGACCTCTTTGATTAAAATGCTTTGTTCATCTTTGGATACCATTTTAACTTCTCATTATGACTAAAAATCACAGTTACAACGAAGATGAGTATTTTGCTTCTTTGAACGTCATCCTCTCATGGGTTCACCATATCCTCCAGTTTTGAACACTTGATAAACATAGTTAGAATTTTCTCCTTTTCATCTTATTAATGATTAACCTGTATTCTTATAAGGATTCACTCAAAAGCACATATTAGTCATTAACCACAATCATAATCTCTTAAGTAATTTTGTTATCATTAAAATCATTTGAGAGTTTTTGTCTCAACAATCTCCCCCTTTTTGATGATGATAAAATTCTTTAGATTATGATTTTAAATATGAAATAAAATTAGAGATAAAATGTTTATGCTCTCCCTAAATCATATGTGTAATATTTTTAAATTTAAAAGTAATTACTCCCCCTGAACATATCCCAAAGTTTTTGAAATACTAAGATTGAACCATAATAAAATTTCATATTAATGAGACTGATATTACAAAAGATGGTTCAAAACAACATAAACATTAAAAGGCATAAAAATATTAAAAAATTCAACTTAACAACTAATTCAACACAAAGACAATGACTAGATAATCATAATTTATCTCCCCTGAATTGGTCAGCAACAAAAAGTACGAATCACACATTACTCGGATGAGGAAGGCTCGTTAGACGAGGATACCAGAGAAGGGACATGAACATCTAATGAAGGCTGAGTTGGTAGCTCAAGAGGATGATCTCCAAGAGCAACAATAGGAGCCAAATGTTTGGTAACTCATTCAAGAATGAGACCAAATTGAGCCATACAGTTCTGGAAGTGAGTGAAACTTTGAAGAAGTTTCTTTTGATCCTTCCTAATTGACTTGAGAAGTTTCATTTGCTTGCGATTCTGCCTTTCCTCAGTCCTTTTACTAGGGATCGAGTCCTTAGGTTGATCATTGATACTGGAACTCTTATTTTGAGAACTCCCAGCTTTTTCCTTAGATGAGTTATTAATCGTTGTAGTGAAAAATGAATCAATCGAGTTGAACAGACCAGTGACCTCAGGGAGAGGTTGGGCATGTTCTTCAAGATTTGAAGCATAGGAGGTTGGAGCAGTATTAGGAGGAATTGAAATTGGTTGCGAAAGATTTAGTGGAGGTATCATACCAGATTCTTGCAAATTTTGAGGAGATGCCACAGGCACATCCGTAAGAGAGCTTTGTGGTGAGAATTAATGATAACACAAATTCATATATAAATATAATTCCTCACCATCTTCCAACAATTGTAGAGAGGTTGGTTTGAAGGTATTCTCAGGTGGAGGAACGTCTTCATGAAAAAAGGTAAGATTATTGATTGGTGGAGATTGAGGCAGTGTTGGAACAATGGAGTCACGCAATGGAGATGGAGTGGGATCAGTGGAGTCACGCAATGGAGATGAAGTGGGATCAGTGGAGTCACACAATGTAGATGGAGTGGGATCAATGGACACAATGGGTTTCTGAACGACTTGAGAAAGAGCATCCTCAGTTGGAGGTTGAATAATTGATGGTTCAGAGTTTTGAATGGGAGAGGAGAAATGATGAAATTTCTTTTTCTTAGATGCAGGAGGGTCAGTTGATGATGATTTGAGAGGAGTAGAAACATCAGGTTGAAGCCTCATATGTTTGACATTTTTCATAGAGAATGTGTTGTTAAAGTAAATATAAGGTTCATCATAAAATGGGAGGTTGAAGAATTTGAAAATCTTGGTCACAATCATCCCATAAGGAGTTGATCGACCCACCACAGTAGCGTTTAACATGAAGTAGAAAATGATATTACATAAGTGGAGAGGAGTGCCAAACATTAGATGATGAATGAGCATGAGGTCAAGCTCAGTGACCTTCTCAAAACTATCAGCTCTGGGCAAAATAAAGTGCACACAAATGTTATGGAGGATACGACACATACGAAGGAGGTTGGAAGCCACTTGAGGTTTTGGAGGAGTAATAAGAGTGTTTTGGATAACAGAGGTCCTAGTGATTCGACACTGAGAGTACCACCTATCTGAGAAGCAATAGGCTCCTTCATCACGAATGTCTAGAATTTGACATAGCGTAGTGAGGTTGATTTCCATGTGAATCCCTTTTAGTACTATGATAAAACCAATGCTGCCTTTTGATTCATTGGAAGCAGCATATAAGGCCCTTACAAGACGAGGATATTAGGGTTCATTGATGCGTAAAAAGAAGGTCCATCCAAGTTGGTAAAAAAATTCCTCCACGTTAAATCCTCCTTGTTTGAGATCAGCAAGGCCAATAATTTTTCCATTGACCACAAATTTGTTTTGCCATTTTGAAACATAGTTAGTCTCCAATTCGGCCGAATCAAATAGTGGAATATTTGCAGAAATTTTTGTAGAGGAGGATGGTGGTTTTTGTGAAGGTGGTTTAGCCTTTTTAGGCATTAGAGTTTTGTAGGAGGTGGTTGTGGTGTGGATTCAGAAGCGATTGTTTGTTCAGAATCATCAGAGTTCACAATATGAACGGTGTTGTCTTGAGGCAACGTCTTTCTTGATGAAACAACTCCAAACATAATTCTGGAGGACCGTCTTATGGGTGTAGAGGAGGATGAGGTTTTTGTGGATTTAAGAGTGGTAAATTGAGAAGGAACTTTTGCAGATTGTAGAGGAGGAGGAATGGTGTTCAAAGGTTCTTGATGAATTATTTTGAGTATCATCTAGAGCTTGAGTAGAGATTTTTGCATTTTGCAGTTACTTTAGTGGGAGCCGTTTGAGTAAATTTGGACTAGAAGACAGGAGGATTATTAGGAGAAGGAGTGTATGAGTTGGAAAAGTTTGTAGTGGAAGAAAGGAGAGAGAAGAAGGAAGATTAAGTAGAGGAGTATGAAATTTGAATGGGAGTAACTATTGGTAGAAGGAGATGGTTGAGGTAGTCGTTTCCCTAGGGAGTCAAGATGATGATGGAAGAGACAAGTGTGGTGTAACGGACACATGTGGCCATCTGCGCATTTAATGCAGAGCAAAAGCCAATGAGGTCGCGCCATATTGACTGGCTAATAGAAGGAGGCGCGTGCAAACTCTTGTCTGACATGACAAGAGAGAGTTACACCAAAATGGACATTGTGTCTTCTGGTGTATTTGCCTTCCTCTCAATCTTTTGATATAATTTTTAAATATCACATGTGATATTTCACTCGATTTTAACAAATAAATAACAAATCATCACATGAAAAGAAACACAACGATGCTAAAAAAATTAATTAAACAATTTTGGGCAAATTAATGATGAAGAGTTTTTCCAAGATATTTTTGAACCTATCCTCCTGGAGAGGTTTGGTAAAAATATCAGCCAACTAATTTTTAGTTTCAATGAAAATTAGTTTTATGTCTCCTTTATGAACATGATCTCTAATGAAATGATGCTTAATTTCAATGTGCTTAGATCTAGAATGTTGAATTAGATTTTTTTTGAGAGATTTATAACACTAGTATTATCACAGAGGATATCAGCCAACTGATATTTAGTTACAATGTAGATGAATATTATGCATATTTGAAGGTCATTATCTCACGGGTTCACCCTATCCTCCAATTTTGAACACTTGATAAATTGAGTCAGAATTTTCTCCTTTTCATCTTATTAATGATTAATCTGTATTCTTATAAGGATTCACTCAAAAACACATTAGTTATTAACCACAATCATAATCTCTTAAGTAATTTTGTTATCATTAAAATTATTTGAGATATTTTGTCTCAACAATTATCTCGGAATGTGATGTATGCTTTAGTGTTTACATATGTTTTGAAATTTGATGGCTAAGGGTAAGATTGTGAAATGAGTTTTAAACTTTTAAACTTTCTCATCAAACAAGTGTGGTTGATATGAAAAATATAAATTTAAAATATTGTTTTAATTACATATAAAAAGACATAATTGAATAAGACATAAAAATTGATAATATACATTAATAAATTTCGAATTTTCATAACTTATAATATTAAGAGTTCGAGAATTCGAATAAAGTATGAATTAGTCATTAAAAAATAATTAATACATGTGTTGATAATAAAAATTTAGCATTGCTCTATCTTTTTTATTATGAATAAATGATTTTTAAAATAATGATATATATATATATATATATTAATAATTTATCATAATATTATTAAAATATGTGATTATAAGAAATTTGAAGTGTTACAATTTTACTTACTTTAAAAGATTTCGTCTCCAAAATTAAAGCCACAAAATAGTGTAGATTAATTTACACTTAATCCTCTCAAAGGTTCATAGGATTTGAATCTAATTTAACTCTTGCTACACATGCTTAAGAACTCAAGCTAAGACTAATTCCTTAAGTTGCTGAGTTTTACAATATCATGCTACATGCACTAGATCTTTAATCTGTCATAACTGCAAGTTTTTTATTTTTACCACACATAAAAATATTAATATGTTAAGGGTTACTTCCTAAACTAAAAAGTCTATATTATATCATTTAGTTAACTCCAAGCAAAACAATCGGTCTATTTTTCACAATAGATCCAAACAAAAACTCTTACTTAGGTATCTAAATCTAGCGGACTCTTTTACAATTTACTCCAACTCATAATGTCTAGTTATAAAAGAGTTCAATTGATTTACACTACAACTATCTAAACATTGTTATATTGTTTCAAACACTAGTAGAAAATTGAGCTTTTAATACGGCAGATTTAAGAAACTGCCACCAGACTTAACAAATGAGGCGGAGGTATATTTAAATCGGTTGATCTGTATAAACGAGTTAACAAAATTATGTGGTGGCAATTTTGTAAATATGTGAAATACGGTTAACACGGTTATATTTACAATCGACTTAATAGATACGAGAAAAATAAAATTAAAAAATTAATATATCCCATTAAACTCTGTCGCTAAATCTGTTACTTGACAAACGACTTAACAAAATGAGGCGGTGACAATTATGTAAATATTTAAAACTTTTTTAATGTTGTTCTATTAATAACCGACTTAAGATGATTTAAAAGGGAAGGTAAAGAATCAAATGTTTTATCTTCCACCGGTTAACTACGTCTAACGTTTTAGCTTCCACTTTATTAACTAGTCTATTATAAATCTTTTCTATTCTATAACCATATTTGTAACTGCATTTAGTCGATTCGACGTCCATCGTCCAACTCAGTTTCATGTTTCATCGGCTTTACGATAGCCAATTTCATCGCCACCTTCTTCACAATGGCGTTTGATCGCCACCGTTTCAGGTATGGTGGTTCAAGTTATTGACTAATAAATTTATATGCATAATTTTTTATAATTTTCTATTTTTCTATTGTTGATATATAACAATAATTTTGTGACGTTGATAAAATGATCAAAGTATATGTGCATTTAGATAATTATAAGTTGTTATTGATTGTATTTTTTAATATTCATATGATAAAAAAAAATTAGAATTCAACCGATATTGATTGTGTGTTTTTTTTTTCTTCTAGATATTTGATGACTCGAGATCAATTCACCCGAATCAAAGTAAATAAGTTCAAAAACATCGTGTGGATTTTATTTTGAAATTAATTGAAGAAAATGATATTAATATATATCTATTGAATATTGCTTGTGGTTTTGTAATTTTGTTAACGGTTATCTACGTGAAAATAAAATAAGAAATTTATATAAAAATAAATAAAATTTTTATTATTTTAACTATATCTATTAAATCAGTTGGTCAAAATATCTAACTTAAAAAGATGATGTATTGTACTGAATTTACGGTGTTTAAGTCGGTTAAGTTAAATCGACTTAATATAATGAAGCTCTGTTAAGTCGGTTCATGAAACGAGTTAAAAAACAACATATTTTTTAAGTCGTTTGCTGTTAACTCGGACACGGAACCGACTTAAAATGTACATTTTAACTGACTTAAAAAGATAAAATTCTACTAGTGAAATCTTTTGAAATTTCATGGTCTTTAATCACAAACAATATTTCTGAAATTTTCAACAAAAGTTATGTTTATACTATTCTAGTAAATCTTAAATATTGATTCTCCTTTCTAAAGAACTACACCTAAAGCATACAAAAAATCCATATGACATGGAATCATATAGAATGAATAATCAACATAGTCATACTAAAGCAAGGAAACATTTTTACACCGGTTAAAAGGGTACTTCACTTTTCCTCAAAGATAATATACAAAACCTTAACCAATATTAAAATAGGATAAATATTCACACCAATACCAATTAATTATAATAATATATTCAAAAATACAATCACATAAATGTTCTTAATAAAACTTTCGCAACAATCCTAGACTTCTAAGCCTTCATCCGATCGTTTTTGTTTTGCGGATGCTTCATTTCTGTTTTTGATTTGTTCTTGCCTCTACTTTTCTTATTTCTTTTGGTTGCCTCTGACTTTCTTTCTTCTGGATGCCTCTAATTTCTTCTTTCTTCTAATTGCCTCTGATTCTCTTCATTCTTCTGACTTTCTTTCTTTTAGTTGCCTCTGATTTTCTTCTTTCTTCTGGTTGCCTCTAACTTTCTTTCTTTTGGTTGTCTCTGATTTTCTTCTTTCTTCTGGCTGCCTCTGACTTTCTTTCTTTTGTCTCCCTTTGATCATGTTGCCTCTAATCATGCTACCTCTGATCCAATTCTTCCTCTAATCCAACTCTACCTCAGATCATGCTGCATATGATCTAGTTCCTCCTTTTATTGGGTTGCCTCTGACCTAGTTCTTTTTTTGTTCGTGCTACTTTTGATCTAATGTTTCCTTTGATCATACTCTCTTAATTCAATGACTTACTCTAATTAATTACTACCTCTAACTAAAACTTATTTTGATGTTTGAATCGAAATATATTCATATGTTTTGTTTTTACATAATCGTGATGATAAAGGTAGTAATTACTTGCATTTGAGGTGTTAATGGAATATGAATTGCATGCACGATGTCACATATGCATTGTATATATAAGGTCATGCATGACATGCACAATTCAAAGAGGTTACGGTAGGACATTGATGATTGTTTTGAAACAATATGTAAAGGAAGAACAATCAATATGCAGATTGGAGTCATGACCAAATTAACTTCATCAAAAGATCTTCAATTATCTTGGTGATCCACATCATAATAATTATAGAAAATTTTCATACTTTAAGGAAAAGAAAAAGGACATGCATATTTTCCATACTTTAATGGAAAATAAAAGTAAAAGATTGCACCTGACCCTCCACCACCAAAGAAAATCACTTTCTTCCACCGTCTTTCCACCACCGTAAGTTGATCTATGCACCATTTTTCAATCACTGTGAGAAGATCCCAACTCAAATTTGCGTGTGTTGGCGTCGATGTCGTCTTGGTGCCATCAATGACGTACCGTCATCGTTGCACTCTCATTTCCAAGTTCATTTTTTATTCTTAATGAAATAACTACAAAGATAAACGGTGTACAATAGAAGAGAGTGATAATGGTGAATGGCAGAGGGAGACGGAACATAAAGACAGTGTATAGAGATGAAGAGAAAAAACTTGATTATTTTTTGTATATAATTTAATAAATAAATATTAATTATTTTAAAATAGAACCAAAATATGATCAAACTACTCATAGATGACGTGTCATTAAACTATTAGTAATTTAATTTGATAATACCATATATATATATATATATTAGCTACTACATGACAAATATAACAGGATAACAACACATCTTCATTTTATTTTATTTTATCATTATTATTATTATTTTAAGATTTTTTAATTATTGAAGATCTAGTTAGCCATAACAATAACATATTACACTCAAAATAATAACAATCTAAAATTAATATAACTAATTCTTAAAACAAAACAAATATTTTTAACACCAATAACTTAAATAGATTACTAAAACAGACACATATAAAATCATCATACCGCAACAAATGCATATATATTAATCATTTATTATAATATTACTAAAATATATTATTATAATAAATTTAGGATGTTACACTCTACAAAGGTTTTCAGATATCTTGTTTATAAACTTTTTTGATTCAATGTGAAGTATCTCCAGGTAGTCACAATTCAATAATCAGCTCAAAAATATGGCAGTCCCTCTAGACAAACCATT
The DNA here is from genome assembly GCA_037974875.1 of Cicer bijugum. NCBI lineage: Eukaryota > Viridiplantae > Streptophyta > Magnoliopsida > Fabales > Fabaceae > Cicer > Cicer bijugum. The sequence continues at coordinate 380,281 of JBBPBT010000420.1, forward strand.
GACAGATTTCGACGGTATGGAATACCACGCACAACTATGAATGCATAAACATATTCTTAATATTTTATAACAATTATTATTCAAAAGTAGTTATTAAAATACTCTACTTTTGTGACAGTTAAAATATTGAATATATTAAAAAATGAGTTAGCGATTGAATGACACACGATTTTAATTATGAGATTTAAAATTTTAATCTCCAATTTAATTGCTAATGTGACTTAAAATATTCAATCTCCAAATCCATAATTAAATGTGAAAAATTCCAATAGTGACTCTTAACGTGTCTTTTTACTAAAAAAAAGTTTTTTATTTTATTTTATGTTGTGATTAAATGTGGCTTGATTATACCTAGTGGCATTATATAACTAGAAGAAACATAACTCCTTATATATGGAGAAACAGTCGGGTCTTAATATTAATAGAAACAGTCGGCTCTTAATGGCTTATCAAGGATTAAAGATATTATTTATTTTGTAAAAAAAAAAATCTCACTTTACTATTAATAATTATTTCATTCTTTCCCAATAAAAAAAGTCAAATCTTAACGGCGTATAAATATACCACTTTGGGAATAACAGAAAATCACACCTAACATATGAAGCCAAAAGAAACTTGACAAACATCGTTGTCTAATGGCAAACTGCATCACAAAATCTTTTAATTTCTTTGTCATCCTATCCTCAATTGTAGCAAGTAAGTCATTCCAGTACCTTATAACTTTGTTGGGTATGATACCAAATATTCAATCATTAAATATCATATAATTTTTTTTTATACTTAATTATTTTGAATCAAATTTAAATGTTGAATTGATTTTGCCTTTCGCGTACCGATATTCAATAAAATCATAAGGTACCCAATAATTTACCTAAATTTCAAATGACAAATCTCAAATTTTTCTCTATCTCTCTCTCTAATTTATGTGATTATAGTGGTGTTAATGGTAGAAGGAAACGTATGCTCACAAATATACAGTAGATGTGATGACATAAATTGCGGGTAACATTGCAATTCATTGTATGGTAAGAGTGGAGCAGGATATATATGTGATATCTACAATTTATGCACTTGTTTCTTCACTCAAGACTCTTCTTCAAAGAATGTTTGTCAAGTTGGAATGGGATTTTGCTATGGTACTTGCGATTTAGCTTGTTGCCAAGCCAAGTGTGCTAAATCATTTAAGAATGGTCTTGGGGATTGTTTTCCAAATTTTGGTACTAAGGAAATATGTGTTTGTGCTTATAACAGATAAATTTATTATTATTTATTTTACACAATTGAATAAATATGTGAAATTAATAAGATATTTATTATTTTTTATGGTGATATGAAATAAATTAAGCACATTCTTCTCACCATTCTTAGAAATTTAGAAATGGTGCTGGGGAGTGTGTTCCAAACTTTGGTACAAAGGATAGATGTGTATGTGCCAATAGTAGCTAAATAACTCAGATAATTAAATAATTTAAGAAGGAAATTTATTTATTTAAATTAAAAAAATTATTTGTGTTTTTTATAAGAATTTTTTTTGTGCGATTGTATTTACTTTTTTATTTATTACAATTGTTCATATTGACCTTTCCAATTTTTTTTATTGCGCTTTTTATTAACTTTTCAATATGATAAGAGTTAGGGCTATAATAGGTGATTTATATGATGTGTTAGTTTTATACATCTAAGATTACATGAGCGATATAAATAATAAATATTATATTTTATTATTTGATATATTTTTAAAAAATAATAGTATTTTGGTGTAATATATATATATATATATTCTAAAGAAAAATATTTTATACGACTTTACGTGTTTAAATGTGTACCCAATTAATGTAATACTTTTAGGTGCGTTTGACTGATGTTAAATATGCACGTAGTTATATTTCAATTATTTATATCTATTTTTTATTTTTAGTTATTTTTTTATAAATAATTATCTTGAGATAGTAGTGATATTGTGTTTGATTTACTTTATTTTTATATGTTTGTTATCACATTGTGATTTTATATATATTTATTAAAATTTAGTAATTAATATAAAGTATTGATGTTATATTTATTTATTTATAATTTTGACTATTCTCTAATGATGGTAATATTTTAATTTGAGTATTTGAAAAAAAATAAATATTATTATAGGAATTATTTTAAATATGAGATTTTTGATTATTAATGTATTTTAAAAGATTAATCATTTTTATTTATAAATTATTAGTTTTGAAATAGTAATAATGCTTTATTAATTAAATTGTGTTTTAAAAAAAAATAATAAAATAAAACTAGTAAAACCTAAAAGGAGACCAATAGGTTTGATTCATGTATGAACACTAATTGTTAATAAAATAAAACAAACAAAAAAGAGAAGGGAGTTTGGAGTGCAGCCGTAAAACCAAAGAAAAAACACAACAATATAACTCTATTGTAGAGAAAACACAACAATATAACTCTATCATTTGACACCGATGATCGATAAATGTTCCAAAAAATTTTGTTCATTTTCGCCCAAATTTGAGTATGTTATTTCATTCATTTAACTCGTCAATTAAACATAATTTTCCAGATTTTTATCGACCCCAATTTCTCTCTAAAATATCCGACTTATTCGTTTGTAGAATTTGTTATTTTGCACCGTTCTCCTTCACCGTAAGTCCGATTTGAGTGAAAGCAACGCCAAAGCGATCGTGTGAAAAGTGGCTATATTACTCTCTGATTGGGTTTCTGATTTATGGTAATTTTCCTTGACCGAATTTCGAATTTAGTTTTCACAATATCTTCTCATAATTTATTTTTAACGTCTACCCATAAACTGTCGAGTTAGATCGGTTGAACGACAAATAGTCAATGAACAAATGTTATTTGCTCGTGGAATCGTATTCTTGTGTGAAAGTATCAAAATAAGGTAAGAGGTGAGAGAGTGTTTGAATTCATGAGTATAATATAATTTGAGATGAACGGGAAAACCGTATTTCCCAACAATTCATTCGGGACTCGCTACGTACGGCAATAGCCCTTTGAGTTATAAATTAATTAATGTTAAAATATGAGAATTGTGAGATTAAAATATGGAATAGAAATATTTATAAGTTGTTGATTGATTTAACTTCGTTAAATGTGTAGTATCGGATATTATTGTGATGTTTGATTTATTTTTATTAAATGTGTGATATTTGATATTATTGTGATATTAGATGTTGATTAAATTTTATGTATATGTGTTGATTAGACTTGTTTATGTGATGTGATAGTAAAAAGTGAATTTATTTTGATATGTTATGTGATTATGATGATGTATAATTAATAGTAATGATGTTATAAATTTGTGACAAGTCTATGTGATGATGTATGCTTGATGCTATAAATTTGTGATGAGTTTAAGTGATGAGATATGATTAATGATAGTGATGTTGTGAATTTGTGATGAGAATATTGAAGTAACCCCATAGTTGTGAAATAATTGTGATTTTCATTTGTGTTTGAGATGACGATCTTAATGGAGTATCATAGGCTAACGAGGGAAGAAAATAAATATTGAGAAATTGCGAAGTGAAGATTATTTTGTCATCATATAGGTAGGGCCTGACAAGCCTAGTGATTCTGGAGAAGTTCAATTGAATGAGCCTGATTGTGGCGGTCTGTTGTGGAGCCTTAAGGTAAGATTGATAGACCTTGGAGATATTCGGGTGGGAAATTCCTAGGTGACTTGGAGGTAGCACTCCAAATGTCGGGAGCTACCACACAACACACGTTTACCTCGACTGCCACAAGTATGTGCCTCGGGTTGAGTTGAGGGGATCTATGAGGACAGGGCCAATTTGAATTGTCCGTCCACTGGGATGGTGGCATAGTATCAAGTCTCCTAACCAAGTACTTCAGAGTTAGAATGGTACCACATTGTGAAGTAGAGTATAAGCTCATGCATAACATTGCATTTTATTATAATTGTTTTGTGGTTATTAATATGTATTGTGTGTGGTGATAATTTCTCTTAGACAATTTGATGTTACAATGAAATCTATTGATTTTCCTTGAGTGATTTTGATCTTTGAATGTGGTATTTTCTTGATGGAATATTTGTGTAATGATACGGTCCTATTATGATTGTTTGTGCGTTCTTCTTACTTGTATTATATTGTCGTCATGATTTCGAAACTCATCTCCATCGTTGTTTGTGTTTGACTAGTTGGGCCCTACATTTGCAAAATCGCAGTTATTACAAGTTAATGAGTCTTGAAGTTCAAGTCTGGGAGGAACCTCACTTTGATAGATGAATGATTATGTAAACTAATTACATGTGCATCATTATTATACTCATTCATTAATATTATATCAATTATTAATGTATTATTTTTTAAATTGATTTTTTTTATTAAATCCTTGTTTATAATTTTTTATAAATACATTTTTAAAAAAGAAGTAAACAATATCAATTAAAAGAAATAAAAAGTGAGCATGAGAACCAAAGAAGAAATTCTGATATAAAAAAGGATATTATAAAGAGGGAACACCTTCTATGTGAGTTTATATATTAAATTCATTTAAATCTATACAAGTACATTATAATTATAATAAATGAAAGGGAAATGTTTGTTTCTATCCAAGCATTTGTTTATTGCATTAAATCAATGAATCATAAGTTCAATGTTATGAGTAGTTAAACCCTATTTGTTGCGGATGAGAGAAAAAAAATGAAACTCTAGTGTGATTTCTAACTAGTTATACAAATGTTTGAGACGATAAATTAAAGATATTGTTGTATAGGGATAGATGCAGATCATAAAACCAAGTGAATTATTTGCAGAAGCAATAATGTAATAAAAGAATTCTTATAGTGTAAAGCTTAACTCTAATCTTAAATATAATAACGAATTAGAGGTTACTTAAGAATTAAAGGTTTTGTCACTCTAGAATTAGGAAAAGAATAGTAAAGAGAATTCGATGATAATTCAATAAAATAATTCAATGACTATAATCAAATTAAAAATAAAAGTTGAAATCGAAATGAATCTCATCCTTGACATTTTTCTCATTATAAAGTTTAACCCTTTTACTCTTGTTAGTTTGAAAACTACTAAATCAACTTAATTTTTTGTATGTTTAATTTTAGTAATTAAATATAATTTCATAGTATAATATAATCCTTGAGTTTCACACTCAATCTTACCGTTTCATTATTGTTTGCAACGATTCAATACACTTGTTGAACAACTATCATTAATTATCCTTAATATTATGTAAGTGATGAACATACCCTATAACTGAAACAAATTAAAAATATATTTAAAAAACATATTGTCTTGATAATCCAATTATCACTTTCTATCAATTGGAAAAACCTTTTATGTCAATTACCTAAAACTAAGAATCAAATATTATTTGTTTTTGAGACTTAGATTGAGCATAATAGATAATATAGTCTTATTTTATTTATGAAAGTTAACAACTATCTTCTTGTATCCTTAATAATAAGAAATTGAAGCTTCATATATTTCTGTTGTATAATCAAGTTATTTCTAATATTTATAAATAGAAATAGAAAATTATTTACTTAATTACATTCAAATTCAATTTAAAACCAGAAACACACAATTGAGAGGTTTTAAGTTGTGGTTCTATGTTGCCTTAAAAATCCTAAGCTTGATTCTTTGTACTTCACCATGAAGTAAAGTTTGCTCTTCATTTCCTACATGCACTACCATATTCTTTGCTCTTTACCTTTTTCTTCTTTCTTTCTAATTCAAATTTTGGTTTTGGTTTCCTTTTTAGGGTAAGAGAAGGAATGAAATTATTTAGGATAAATATTTTGGTAGGAGATGAGAGGTGGTTGAATGATGGGGAGACATGCTATGGAGAGGTTATGTTTCTCTCTTTATTTCAAAGATCGATGAAGTAATATTGTGTGGAAGTTTGAGAGAGAAGGTGAAGATTTTGAGAGACGGGTCTATGTGTGTTTTGAGCATGAGAGTGGAGAGGGAAAGGAAATGGGATACTGGCTCAAGGTATAGGTGGGTTCATGTGATACTTAAGTGTATAATTTTACTGATTTACCCTTCTTTTATTCTCTATTTCTTAATTCTTCCACTCATTTCTCTCAAATTACTCTATTAGACAGTAACATTCACTACAAGAAAATATTAATTTTGTGACCAACTCAAAAAAGATTTTGTGTATGAAAAAAAAACCCTCACAAATGACTGACCGAAAAACCCTCACAAATACTAAAATTCAAATTGGATGTTATTTGTGGCTAAAAAAGCTCTCACAAATCAATTTTTTTTGGTTGATTTTAATCTTTGTGGCGGCCAATAACGGTCATAAAATTATGGGAGAGAAAAGTAATTTGAATTTGTGGCGGCCAATACTCTCACAATGGACCTGATTGATTGAAAATTTTAACAGAATTTTGTGGCGACCTATACCCTCACAAAATCATAACGTTGGATCATTGTAAGAGCTTAGGCCGTCACAAAATCATATAGTTGCGGTTTTTAGAAAGTAAAAACCGCCACAAATGAAGACTTTTGTGACTGTCTAGGCTGCCACAAATCTAGTTTTTTATGACTGCATAGGCCGCCACAAACGAATTGTACCGTTGGGGCTTCTAGCAGCTTTGACCGCCACAAAGACCCATTGTTCTCCCTATATATCACTCTTTCTCTCATTTTTCATTTCTACCTTCTCTTTAAATTTTTTCTCTACCTTCTCTCTAAATTTTCTCTCCACCTTCTCTCTACAAATATTTTTTCTCCAACTTTTTTCTCCACATTCTATCTTGAATTTTGGTAAGTTTTTATTTTATATTTTATTTTTTAATGTTATTTTTTATTTGAAGTTATTTATTTAATAAATATTATTTAATTTTTATTTTGACAGTGGTGCTATTATATTTATTGCGAAGAGTTGTTAGTTGTTTGTAAGCTTCAAGTCAGACACTACCCGACATCAAGTTAATATGTAATGCATTTTAAATATAAATTAGTAATTTATATAATTATTATTAAAAATATGATATAGTCATAAATTATTTTTAGACTTAATATTTTATTTCAGGATGTAGGATATATTATTTTTATAATTCTATATAATATTATTTTTAAACTTTAATATTAATAAGATTTGTTAAAAATTGTACTAGTAAATATTTAAATTGTAAAAATGATACTAAAATTCAAACGTAGTTATTTTTTAAAATATTGATGAAATGTTATTTTTTATTGTAGTTATTTTTAGTATTATGATTTATTATGTTAGTAAAATAAAATTTTATTAAGAAATTATAATTTTTTTAGCAACAAAATAATACTTATGAAAAAAAATTTATAATAATGATCTAATCATAAAATATATAATATTATAAATATAAAATAATTTAAAAAAATTTAAAATGCATAAGAAGTTCATCATTTGAAACGTTAGTAGATTTGTCCAAAAAGAATAGAA
>JBBPBT010000420.1:388117-411148 GCA_037974875.1 Cicer bijugum
TTATTACATTGTAGGTAAATGCTCCCTTAGTTGACATATAAAGTATATAATAATTTATTATTTAGTAATTTGTAGGTGTTATTAACAAAATAATACATTTAAAAAATAAAGTAATTTATAAATAAAATATTGATCTTATTAATGATCATGTAAAATTTATTTAATTTTTCGAATATATATATATATCCAACACCAATTATTAATATTTTTGAGAGACTTTTGTTGTTGGATATTATTTTATCAAATAATAATGGAGGGAGTTGAGCTAATGATGATTGATGTATTCGAATAATATTTGCTATTTTTATTTTTGGTTTGTATTAATACATTATACATTATTATTTAATTATGTTGTATTTAATTTTTTATTTGTATGACATAGTTTATTAATTTTAGAATGTTTTATTTTGTTTGGTAGAAATAATTCAATTAATATTAAGATTATATTTTAAATTTTATATATAATGTTTTATTTCATTTTACTTTAAACTTTTCAATTTCTAAATTATATTTATATTAATTTTTTTATATATAATATCATTATTTAATGTTAATTTTGAATTTTATAAAATATTATTTTTTAATAAAGTCACCAATTTGTAGCGGTTTAAACCCTCGCAAACTATTTTTTTAATCTGTTTCATCATTTGTGACGGTTTACGCTCTCACAAAAGAGAGAATTTGTGGCGGCTTTGCCTCTCACAAACTCAACATTTTTTAATCAGTTTTATCATTTGTGGCGGACTTTTCCGTCACAATTTTTTGAGGAATTAAGCCTTTACAAATGGTTAAAAAAAAAAAAAAACCAATTTTTGTGGTTGTGTTAGCCGCCACAAAACTATGATACTATGATTGGGTTATTTGTAGTTGCCTTAGGCCGTCACAAATATATCTATTGTGGCTATTTTCTCCCTTTGTGATTTGGGCGGGGAGAACTCGTTTTAATTGGGTGCGGGTGTATATTATTTCCAAAATAAAAATCGGGGGCTGAGACGGGTTTGGGGTGATGATATCTATCCCACACCCACCCATGAACCCATCCCACAAGTAATATTAAAGTAATTTTTAAATTTTCTATACATATACATATTGAATATGCTTAATATTTTTTTAAAATATTAAAAATTATAACTTTATCTCTATAGAAAATATTTTTTAATTTTACTATTGTCTAATAATAATTATTTTATTATATTAATTATAATAGATATTATTTTTAAACTTATAATTTTATATATATTAATTGGTGTGAGTGTGGGCGGGGCAACCCGAACTCCGTTGTGGATAGGAATGATGGTCTAAATTTCATACCTGCTATGAAATGAGGACGAGTATGGATTTCCCCAATTAATCGGATGAGGAGTGGAGGAGGCAAAATCAGAGAGAGAGAGAGAGAGATAATTATTTGTTCGAATACCATATGTAAATATGAGAATAGGCTAAGTCGTCGTCAGGGTCTAAGGTTTGACCTATTTATGGTTGGGTCTGATTTGTTTAATAAAAATATTAGACTCAAACTATTTTTAAAATCTATTTATTTAAAAATCTCAGACTCAGACTTATAAAAAAGTCTATTAAATTGAAAGATCGACCTATATATATTTTGTTATTTATTAATATTATTTTTTATTTTAAAGTCTATCAATTAAGCAATCACTTAATATTTTTTATTTTTGTTATATCTATATATATGTAAAATGATATTGGTATGTGGAGAGTATCATATGGTATGAGTAGAATGTCATTTAAATTGGTATGGATAAAGCATGTAGCTTGATTAGGGATTAATTTTATTTTGGCTTAATTGCAGTTTTGGTCCCCCTATTTTAGCTGAATCGGGAAAGTAGTCCCCCCATTTCGTTTCTCTTTAGTTTTGGTCTCTCAAATAGAATTGTGGTCCAAACACTAGTAGAAAATTGAATTTATAATTCAGTAGATTTAAGTCCGTTATGTGCCACCAGACTTAACAAATGAAGCGGAGGTATATTTAAGTCGGTTGCCCATATAAACGAGTTAACAAAATGAGGCGGTTATAATTTTGTAAATATGTGAAACACTATTAACAAGGTTAGATTGACAACCGACTTTAAAAATACGGTAAAAATAAAATTCAAAAATTAATATATCCCATCATACTCCACGTGACTAAATCATTTAATTGGTAAACCACTTAATAAAATGAACCGGTGACAATTTTGTAAATATTTAAAACTTATTTAACGCGGTTATATTGATAACCGACTTAATAAAATGAGACAGTGATAATTTTGTAAATATTTAAAACTTGTTTAATGCGGTTATAAAGATAACCAAGTTAAAAGGTCGTTTAGAATGAGGTGGTGGCAATTTTGTAAATATTTATGTCATTTAATAAAATGAGACGGTGACAATTTTGTAAATATTTAACACTTGTCTAATACGATTATATTGATAACCAACTTAAGGATAAAACGTCATTTAATAAAATGAGGCGGTGACAATTTTGTAAATATTTATGCCATTTAATAAAATGAGACGGTGTAAATATTTAAAACTTGTTTAATGCGGTTATATTGATAACCGATTTAAGGCAGGTTAAAAATAAATAAAAGATGCCATGTATTTAGCGTTTTATCTTCCCGCTCCCATAACATATGCGCTCTAAACCTCTTGCTTCTATTCCTAACCTCTCTATCGTGGATCACCTACAACTTGGATTCAACTTTACAACCGTTGCTGTTTTATCTTCGTCACTTCATCAATTCATTAAGACAGGTTTGTTTCTCAAATTAAATTACATATTTTATTTTTTAGAAATTACATTTTTTAGAATTTGTGTGTGAACATAATAGGGAGCAAAACAGTAATATTTTATATAGAAAACATATAGATAGTAGGGTGTAAACTTATAAACGTAGTATTTTATGTATTAAAGACATTAGACATGAATATTTTTGGGGTGAATTTGTTTTAGAATGGAGTAATTGCAACGTTCTTTTGTTTAATCTAAATCAATTAAGTTTGCCCTTTTATTTTTTGGCTGAAAAACACTCTTCAATAAAATAATTAAAAAATATACAATAACAATAATATTCTACGTAGAAAGGCAGATAAGATACTCTTTAATGAAATAATTAAAAATTATACAATAACAATATTATTTTATATAGAAAGGCAGATATGATACTCTTTAATAAAATAGTTAAAATATATACAATAACAATAGCATTTTATGTATAAAAGCAGATAAGGTGTAAACTTTACAAATGTAGTATGTTATCTATTAAATCTTAAAGTAATAGCTCTTATCATTGATGCATAGGAAAATTAATTAATTTTGAAATACATAAAAGAAATTTATTAAACTAATACACTTGAAAATGTATCATATTTGAACTATTTCAAATGGAAGTGTCTCATTTAAAATATTTCAATTATTTTGTGTTGTATATTAATTGAAAGTTCCCATTTAAAATATTTCAATTATTTTGTGGTTGTAAATTTCATCGGTACTTAGATATTCACAAAATAATAACAATAAAAAAGAAAACAATAATATACTATTAGATTATTCTTAGCTATTATGAATACGACACTTTAACACAATTTCAATAATTATTTTTATTTTGTAGAGCTTTTGAAGGTTGTTATAAGTTGCTAGGTTTAAGAGTTAAACCGAAGATAAGATAGAGTTTTCCTATAGTAAGTTGTTTAAAAATAACACTACAAGAAAAACACCATTTTGTGGCCAACTTTATAAATATTTTGTGGCCAAATAAAACCCTCACAAATTAGTGACCGAAAAAGCCCTCACAAATGCTAAAATTGAAATTGGTCTTTATTTGTGGTTGAAAAAGCCCTCACAAATTTTTAAATATTTAACTGGATTTTGTGGCTCCTAAGCCCTCACAAAATCACAATGTTGTGATTTTGTGAGGGCTTAGAGAGCCACAAAATTCAGTTAAATATTTAAGGATTTTGTGAGGGCTTTTACAGCCACAAAAAATCAATTTGTGAGGGCCAAATCCGTCACAAAGGACTGACGTGACCAGTGGCATTTGTGGCTACAAAGGCCGCCATAAAGGAATGCGCACGTGGACTTTGTGGCTGCAAAGGCCGCCACAAAATTTTAAACCTACGTGGACTTTGTGGCTGCTTTAGCCGCCACAAATGCTCAAGGTAACACTATATATATTTTTCTCCCCTCCTCCTTCATTTTTTCACATCCAACTTCTCTCTAAAACCTCATTCTAACTATTTTCTCCTCCTTCTCTCTACACAAAATATTTTGTTATTAATTTAAATATTTTATTATTAATATTTTATTATTTAAATTAATCTTTCATTTAATTATTAATCTTTGTTTTAAATTTTTAATTATATTAAGATTAGTTTATTATATATTAAATTTAATTTATAATTACATTATATTTTAAATTTAATTTAAATTTTAATTTAATTATAATTTAAATTTTAATATTATAATTATATTAATTTATTATATATAATATTATAATAAACTATTAATTTTGAATTTAAAAATTAATTTATTAAATACGAATTATTTTGTGGCGGCCTAAGCCCTCACAAAATATATTATTTTTTAATTACGTTGGCATTTGTGGTGGCCAAAAGCCTTCACAAAGGTCCGATCAGGCAAATTCAGCCTGTCCTTTGTGGCGGCCTATGCCCTCACAAAGGCAGACTTTTGTGGCTGCAAAAGCCCTCACAAATGCCTGTCTTTTGTGGCTGCAAAAACCCTCACAAATGCCAACCTTTTTCAGGCACTTTGTGGCTGCAAAAGTCCTCACAAAATTTTGTGACCAACTTCTTTGTGGCTGCCAAAAGCCCTCACAAAATCCACCTTTGTGGCTGTTTTTTTCCCTTTGTGAGGGCTTTTGGCCCTCACAAAATTCATGTTTTCTTGTAGTGTAAAAACTTTATTTATAATATTATAAAATTTTTATGCATTTAACATTTTTTTTTTATTTCAATTTTAGAGTCAAAGACAAGCTTCAAATTATGAGTGTGACTATTATATCATGTTATATATGTTGAACATTGTAACAGCTAGTATTGTTGATTCATGGATGCAAGTACGTAAATTTTTTAAAAGTTGTTATTGATTGTGTTTTTGTATGTTCGTATGATAAAAAATTATATGTTGTTATTGATTGAGTTTTTTTGTTTTTTTTTCAGATATTTGACGACTCGAGATCATTTCATCCGGATCAAATTAAAGAAGTTGAAGAACGTTGTGTGGATTTTATTTTGGAATTAATTGAAGAAAATGACGGTGCTTGACTATATATCTATTGAATATTGCTAAATGTGATTTTGTAATTTTATTAATTGACATCTAAATGATTTTTCTTCTTGTCAAGAGTAATCATAAATGATAGGTATTCTTTGTACTCTATATTTTGTATGAACTTCTATTACGGTATATTTTGGCTATTATATAACTATATAAAATTGCGGTTAAAAGTACAAAATTTTAATTTGAAATTTGATACGAAATATTGTATTTATGTATGTATGGAGTAGGAGCATAAGTCTGTTGATCAAAAGAACCGACTTAAAAAGATGACTTGTTGAACTGAATTTATGATGTTTAAGTCGGTTAAGTTGAACGGAATTAAAAGGACGAAGCTCTGTTAAGTCGATTCAACTTAACCGACTTAAAAAATAACGTGTTTATTAAGTCTTTTGCTGTTAAATCGGACACAGAACTGACTTAAAATGTATATTTTAACCGACTTAAAAAGGTAAATTTCTACTAGTGAAAATTTAATGAATTTTTTTTTTTTTGCATTTGTTTAAGTCACGTCATGCCTCAAGATCTCATTTGCAACAATGGTACCTAAAATCTATTATCATAAATGATGTAGTACGACTTTAAAAAAATGAAATTTCATCAAGTTTTGGACTAAAATTCTGTTTGGGGGACCAAAACTGAGGATAAACAAAATGAGGGGACTACTTTCACGATTCAGCTAAAATAGAGGGACTAAAACTGCAATTTAGCCTTTTATTTTTTTGTTTTCTTAAAAGATTGTTGCACTGCAGACTTGAAATTTTTTATTTTATTAGATTTGATTATAATTTTATTAGTTTCCCTTTTATTTAAATGACTGATTTAACTTATTTAAAAAAATATAAAATATAATAATTAAATATTTTAATGTGAATAAGACTTTTAAAAAGACTTGTAGGTCATACCAACTTTTAAAAAGGTAAGACTAGACCTTAAAAAAATCTATATAAGTTGTAAACCAGACTTAAGCTAAAAAAATTAATAGTAAATCAAAGACCTTTTAAAGTTTAATATGGTGTGATGTATTATATATATATATATATATATAATAAGGAAAATAAAAAACGACTTTTAAAATTTTTATGTATTGAATTTTTTTGTGACTAGATTATTATGAGACGGAAAGAGTATTATTATTATTATTATTATTATTATTATTATTTATTATGTAGATTATAATTCCGTAACAATATTCTGACTGGTTTCTTACTGACAAAATGATTTGCTTTTATTCTTATTTAGTCCACACATTAATTTTTGTCTTAGTGTGAAGGGAATAAAAGTGTACCAAAGTAAAAGGATGGAGAAGAGAAAGTATTATAAGGCCTTTCCAGATCAAATTATCAAAGTAATAGTGAGGTTTTGTTTTTCTCCACCTACCAAAAACAACCGCTTTTCAAGAGTGTTTCATGTGTTTTTAATAGTCTGTGTTACACGAAAAATCACCAACTTCAAGGCTCTCGACCCATTATAAAAATAGGGGTTTGGGGCATTATAGGCCTATAATATTTTTAATTTTGAGTTTTTTTTTTAAATTTTTAAAATTTATTTTATTTTAAAAAAATTAAAAAAAATTCTTTTTTTAAAAAAATAATTATGAGAAAAATAAAAAAATAAATCTAAAAAAATGTTAAAAAAAAATCAAAAAATTTTTATTGTAAAAAAGTTAAAAACTTTTTATAGGTAGAAAAATCAAAAAAAAAAAAAGAACAATTTTTTTAAAAAAAATTGATTATTTTTTTTGAAAAAGTGGATCTTTAGATCCACTAAATCCACAAAATTTTAGAGAGTTTGTAGTATTAGAGGCTTTCTCTTTAGGGACCTTTTAACTTATTAAATTTTTTGACTCCTTTAACATGTGAACCGAAGTCAATAATTAGGGGTTTGTTAGATTGACAACTCTATTTAAAAAGTAACTATTATATTTTACATATTATTCTGTATTCGATAATATTTTATTTATTCTGAATTATATTCATTTGATGCTCATATTTCTTATTGATCATTATTTGCAATAACTCTATGTGTAAAATTACAACTATACATATAAAATTTATAATTTTACAAATATGATTATGTTTCTAACAACACTTCGACTAAGGATTTTAGTATTTTTTAATAAATAGCAAACAAATAAATATTATACACAATTTTTTTAATGAATACATGAGAGAGAGGTAGATGTGTGGCTAACCAAGATCTCCAAGTCTAATAATCTTATCAATAGATCCATGCAGGGAAAAAAATTACAATGATGCCATCGATCAATTTAACTAAAATTGTACCATTCAATAACATTTGTATATTAGCATTCAATAACCACGTTTATATTTTCTTTTAGGTAGTAATTATAGTCAATTTTTTTTAGACTGTTAACATTCCTTCTATTTATGCAAATCGTTGTCAATTAACCACATTAATTTATATAATTTTTTTTTATAGAATTTGCTTTAGAATAAACATAAATTGACTAGACTCATATAGCAATTTCCATAAATTCAAAAGGAATTAATTCAAGTCTTGACGGCCTATAAATATACCACTTCTGTTGGATCAAACATAAATATACCACTTTTAACTTGACAAACAAGATTAAGCAATGGCAAACCACATCACAAAATCCTTTAATTTCTTTGTCATCCTAGCTTTAATTGCAGCAAGTAATTAGTCTCTTCATAATTGTGATATTATTTAAATTTTAATTTGATAAATGTATTATTTGTTTTTTATTTAATTATTTTTGTGATTGTAGTGCAATTAAAGGTAGAAGGAGGCGTATGCTCAGAAATTTACGCTAGATGTGATGACATAAATTGCGGTGAACATTGCAAGTCAGTGTATGGTAAGAGTGGAGCAGGATATATATGTGATATCTACAATTTATGCACTTGTTTCTTCAATCAAGACCCTTCTTCAAAGAATGTTTGTCAAGTTGGAATGGGATTTTGCTATGGTACTTGCGATTTAGCTTGTTGCCAAGCCAAGTGTGCTAAATCATTTAAGGGTGGTCTTGGTGATTGTTTTCCAAATTTTGGTACTAAGGATAGATGTGTTTGTACGTATCACAGTTAAATTAATTATTATTTATTTTACACAATTGAATAAAGCTATGAAATTAATAAGTTATTCATTATTTTTTATAATGATATGAAATAAATTTATTTCTTCCTATCTCAAATGTATTTATTTGTGTGATTGTGTTTTTTATTTTTATTTTATTCAAACTGAACTCTGTAATGTATTTATTTTACGGAGCCATAATGTATTTTTACGCCAATAAGAATATCGGAATTGAGTATAGATATATATGACCCGTCGAAGTTAAACTTAGAAATTGTAGCAATGTTCATTAAATACTTTATTTAATTGTTAATTATAATATTATTATGTGAACACATATTTGTTTAATTATATTAATTATTTATTAATTAAGAAATTGGATTAATAATAAAAATAAGTAATAAGGTTAATTAAAGTTTTAATTGGATAATTAATTAATTAATATAGATTCAATATGAATTGATGCCGCCAATGGTCTATTTAAAAATAATAAGAATCCAATTAAATCTATGCCATCATTCTTTTGATTTAAATCTCAGAAGTAGAAGAAGTGTGCAACACCCTATATTTTATTATAAATAATTTTATTAATTAAATAGAATTTTAGATAATTAATTTGATACTAAAATTGTTTTAGAATATATTATGTGTATTTTCTATGATATGTTACTATATACATATTTGACTACATGATTGATGTAAATAATAAATATTATATTTTATGTATTTTTTTAAAAATAATAAATTTTTAAAGAATAAGATTTTATGCTATTATATGTGTATATGTGACACTACGCCAAAAATTGCCTTTTACAGCGTTTTTCTAAGCCTTCTACAGCGCTTTTTCAA
Source organism: Cicer bijugum (assembly GCA_037974875.1). Lineage (NCBI taxonomy): Eukaryota > Viridiplantae > Streptophyta > Magnoliopsida > Fabales > Fabaceae > Cicer > Cicer bijugum. The sequence continues at coordinate 397,323 of JBBPBT010000420.1, forward strand.
AAAAAAAAGCGCTGTGGATTCGAGCGCTGTAAAAGATATAACAGCGCTTCTAAAAAAGCGCTGTAAAAGGCAATTTTTATAACGTGCGCTTATTATGCACCTTTTACAGCGCTTGTTACAACGAGCGCTGTAAAAGGCATACCCATATTTTCATATATCTGGGGTACCTTCTACAGCACTTTTTATAACAAGCGCTGTAAAAGGTACACCCATAATTCATATATTTGGGGTACGTTTTACAGCGCTTTTTATAACAAGCGCTGTGAAAGACATACCAATAATTCATATATTTGGGGTACCTTCTACAGTGCTTTTTATAACAAGCGCTGTAAAAGGCATACCCATAATTCATATTTGGTATGCCTTTTACAGCGCTCTTTGTAACAAGCGCTGTAAAAGACATACCCATAATTCATATTTGGTATGCCTTTTATAGCGCTTTTTATAGAAAGCGCTGTTAAAGGTGTTATTTTTTTTTTTAAACCCTGTATATATTTTAAAAGCGCTTTTTAGCTTTTTATGGCATTTTTTTTATAAAGCGCTGTCTTTTATCTTTTTATCCAAAATTAGTTTGAACCAGTACGTTCACACAACACAACCATAATCAATAATTCACAACATATTCATATGCATATATATTACCCTGTAACACAACCAGAACCAGAACCAGAATCAGTTAAAACATAATCAGTTCACACAATATGATACATATACCCTGTAACACAGTAATTTACAACATAAGTAACTAAATATATATTGAACCTAATTTACAACATATTCATATGCATGTTTATATACTGTCCTATGATCATATACATATAATAACTATGCACCATATAATATTCAGATCCCTTGCTCAGCAGCATGCTATTTCCCAGAAAATCATATAATTTTCATTTCAAGCACATACTCACACCATTCCTCCTTTAATTCCATTAGATCTTGCTCAGAATATGATGGACTGGAATTTTAAAAGTATTGCAATATAAAAATTGAACATATTATATTAAGTTAGTATCAAATATATGGATAGTTTATATATGAAAATCATATAATCAAAATACTGTACCGTTTCTGGGATAATAGTTTTATTCTTGTCAACAATCTCCTTCATGAATCTCAATACATAGTACCCACAGTCGATGTTGTTTGTTTGACGATGGCACTTTATTGGGATTCATGTAATATTATTAGACTTTTGCTTCGACACTGTCGCACCTCTTTGAGCTCGAAAAACTTTTAATTACTATCAAATGAATAAATGTAATTATTTAAGCATGAACAAACACTTATTTATATATATGTGTAACAAAAATAAATGAATATTACTTACGTGTCGAACATAGTCTTTATTTTGGAGTGTTTGTTGTAATCGCCATGCACGGGATCCAAATAGTATATAACTTTAGAGAACGCATTGATTGCAAATAGCACCCAATGTGCACTACAAAAAAAAAAAAAATTGGTTAAGCAATTTTGTTTATACACAACTAATTAATTAAATTCTCATCAATTAAAAAGATAAAATTACGTACCCTGAATTATATGGTGCGAAGAACAATTTATCCTTTTCTTTATTTCCTAAAAACATATCTACAATGTATTTCCTTACATTATCTGGATCGAGTTTCCACATGGACATCTTATGCGGAGACAAGAATGAGTATTTATTTGACAATTTCCTCGTGCACATGACCTTCTCATGCAAAAACCTTCAATGAAAATTTTAAACTAGATTAATTACCAATACATTTAATTAATTACCAATAAATGCAATTAAAAGTATTTTTTACCTTATGTACAAGCACATTACAGTAGCATTGAGCTCCTTATGTTCGAGAAGTTCGTATACGTGCTCCTTTTCGAGCAATTTCTCATACTCATCTCCGAATATATCTTTATTCATGTGTATCATGCGCGAATCGTCGCTGCTGCACAGGTTCTTTTTTACTAACATGTGAAGACACGCCCCGTATTTACCAAGGCGTGGCTGACTTATTTTAGGAGCAGCAGCAGCAGCGACTGATTTCCCCCGATCTAGTTTTTTTCTTGCTGCAAGTTTGGCAGCTTTATTGGCCTCCGACCTTTGTAATTTGGCAGCTCTATTAACCTCCGATTTTTGAGGTTTGCTGCTTTTTTTTGGATGTGCGGGTGGTTTATTTATTTGGACCTACAAAAATGAGGTTAAATGTTAGTTTATTGAATCTGAAAAAATTGACAAAACTTATGCAATAAATGTGACAAACCTTTTCGGGAGACGTAACTGATTCGTTTCTGGGAGGGCTTTTAACGAGGGCAACAAGGTTCGTGGGCCATGCCACGTAACTACCAATAGCTTCGCCCAATGTATGCATATCTACGTCGTTGTCCGGTATCGGCAACGGTGCAGTTGGGTCGAAAGCAACAGTAGGCGATACTTTGACATGGCCCGCAGGGATCGGAGTATTGTGCAATACTTCTCTCAAAGTATTGTATAATTTTCCTTTTCCCACCTTCCGATGAGTGGGCGAGGACAAGTATAGGAAACATGAAGTGACACCCTAAATCAATAGTTAAAAGATAAGTACAGTTAATATATAATATTGTTTAATGCATAAGTAATTACATAAGCAAGTAAGTAATTAATTACCTCGGGAATAATTTTCAAACCGATGTTGCAACTCCCGCTTTCACTCTCCATTTGTATTTCACGTTGGAGCTGATCCGAAAGTTGCTTGTCTGTATTCGTATTCACTAAGAGTGCCACTTGCTCAGATAGGATTCTGAGCTTCTCTAATACTTCCTCGTTGGAAGGTTTTTGGCGCTTCTCTTGAGGAAAAAAGCTTCTGGGAGTTACGCCAAATCCCTTCCCCCTAACTCGACCGAAATATTCAGGAACATTAAAAACTTTGCCCAGAATGTCCCTGCAACTAGCCTTGTTGCCCTCTTCATTTTCAGAACTTTGTTCAATGGTCTCCTAAAATACATGTAACATTAAAATAGTTAAGTTCATTAGCATTTTTAAAATACAATATTAAAAAATATTCAAGTGATAAATACAATATTCAAAAATATTAAAGTCATAATATACTTACACAAAGTTCTATTACTTTTTGGACATTTTCATTATCAACCACTCCATCCTTATTTACACGAGCTTCCTTCCACAAAATATGACGACCCAACGGTTGATCGGATTGGGTCTCTTGTCGCTATTCATTAAAACAAAATATTAGTTAGAAACTATAGTTTATAATAAAAATTCCCTCATTATTGATTTTACATTGACTTACAAGATTTTGGTCTAGACGTGCATATCCCATACGTGATCTTCTGTATGGGTGCGTCGGATTGCTTGCCCTCTCGCGATTTGCCTTACTAATATTCTATATAAAAAAATAGCAATTATGTAAAAATTTAAAATACGCTACGAATATGAATAATAAAACACACAAATGCTAATAAATTAATCACTTACGACAAACGCGTGGTCAGAACGTTTGGAAACAAATGCTTTCCATTCATCATTTGATATATAATGTTGATATATTTTTGGAGGTTCAGCAGTTGTGTTTCCTTCTCTATCTTTTAGATAGAAATTTGAGAGATGCGATCTAAATCCCCGATTGATTTTCCCAGCAACTCTCAAAACATAACTCTTTCGTCCATCATCAAGGACAAAAGTCGTCTGCAATGAAAAAAATTATAAGTAAAATATTTCAATGAAAATATTTATAAATGACAAAAGATTGGATCAAAAAATTTACTTGAATATCATTCCATATTATATCTTTGACATCTTTCAACGCCTTATCTCTCCAATCGTCAATCGTAATTGGAATATTTTGTCGAACAACAGTCCCAATGTAACTTACAAACATTGCGCTGTTGGGGTCAATAGGCTAACCACTCTCATTCCACCCAACCTAATAAACTCATATAGTAAGTACATGCTATTAAAAAAAGCTAAAAAAAGGCACAACAAACAGAGTATAGTATAGTATAACCTCAAACTTGGTGCCATTGCTCCTTGCTTTAATCACCTTTTGCATTATAGTTGCACCACGTTTGACTTCATTTTCATAAGCCTTAGAGGTGCCAACTTTTTCATTTTGACATTCTATTTCTTTGTTTGTATCCATTTAACTACAACAAGTTCAACATGCAGTTTAGTATAACATCAACAAGCTCAACATGCATCATGCATTATTCTAAACAAGCTCAACAGGTATCAGTATATATATTTTAAACAAGTTCAACATGCATTTTAATCATTACAAAAAATAAATAACATTAATACCTGAATAATGGTTCGAAGAAAGATGAAATGCGAAAAAAACAGCGAACGCAGAAATTTCATAGCAATAAGGTTCACAGAAAAACGTTTTGAAGAAATACGTAATGAGGGTTACGTATTTCAATGAAAATATACGGTTCGAAATGATCTTGGATGGAAATATGGTTCGAAATGAAGGAGATGATCGTGGAAATACAGTTCGTAATGGACGAGATTATAGGGTTTGCAAAAGAAGAGAAGAACGATGAAGGAGATGATAGTGTAGTTTACGTAATGAAGAGGAAACTGAAGAGGTTACTGTTATGTATATAACCCTATTACAACGCTTTTTTATAACCCTTTTACAGCACTTTTGCAAAGAGCGCTCTAAAAGGCCTAAACCTTTTACAGCGCTTGTTAAAAAAACGCTATAAAAGGAGTCCTTATTTAATTTTTTAAAAGGATATTTTACAGCGCTTGTTAAAAAAGCGCTCTAAAAGGAGTCCTTATTTAGTATGTTAAATAATGTTTTTTTTAAAAGCCTTTTACAGCGCTTGTACACATAAGTGTTGTAAAAGGACTCTTTACTTTTATTTTTAAAAGTGTCTTTTACAGCGCTTATTAGAACAAGCGCTGTAAAAGACCTCATTGTTTTAGTATGTTAAAACATGTTTTTTTTAAAAGCCTGTTACATCGCTTGTACACATAAGCGCTGTAAAAGCCTGTTACAGTGATGTAGAGAAAAAGACAAAAAAAGGAGAAAGAGCAGATAAGAAGCCATTTTTGACGAAGTGCATGTGTTAGATAGTAAAGCATATTCTATGCAGTGAGAGAAATTGCATCTGTCTTCTCTTCTTTACTCATCCCTCTCAGCAGGAGACACATGCCCTCCATGCCTTTCTTGCTCTGCATTCAATTCTAATGTTTCTTAACACCATGAGTTTGATAAATATCACATTTACACCCTTCCTCTTCCTCTTCACCAAAATCTCTTCCTCTTCACCAAACTCCACCTCAAAATCTCTTCCTCTTCACAATTCAATCTCCACCTCAACACCATTTTTATCAAAGCTTAAATTGTAACTTGATCTTCAGGTTCATTGTCATGTTGTGAAAAATGGGTTTGTTAATAATGTGTCTGATGTTTTTGTTAACAATGGGTCTAATGTTTTTGTTAACAATGTATTTTTGTGGATTCCCATGATGCGTACAAGGTGTTTGAAGAAAATCCTGTTAGAGAAAGTCATGTTAGGTATCTGATGAATATTATTTTTAAAGACTTTTACAGTGCTTATTTAAATAAGCGCTGTAAAAGATCTCTTTATTTTAAAAAATCCTTATGACTAACAAAAAGACTATGCCATAATTTTTAAAAGGTCTATTTATTTTATTTATCAAAGACTCTTTTACAGCGCTTTTCCCAATAAGTGCTGTAAAAGGTCTACATCAGACACCACTTGGAAGGCCTCAGTTCGAATCTGAATTAAGTGAACTTCGTAAATGTAAGCGCTTTTAAATTACAAGAGTCTTTTACAGCGCTTTATAATGTAAGCGCTGTAAAATGTATCTTTATTTAATTTTTAAAAGGGCCTTTTACAACGCTTGTTAAGACGAGCGCTGTAAAAAGTCTCTTTATTTTATTTTTAAAAGGACCTTCATTCAAAGGTATACAATTTTCAACATGAGACCCACATAACTTTTAACCTGCTTTATGAATATACAAACAAACTAAAACAATATTTTCGTAACCCCAAATATATTGATCTTGTCTCGTTGCATTTTTATCATTAATAACAATCATTCTTAAATCCAAAGAAAAACATATGTAGCGTAACATAGTAAAGTGAAATAATTAGCTTCCAATCAATAAAGTCTTACAATTTATATATATATGTATATATATATATATATATATATTCCAGTTTGTCTGTCTTTTTTCTCTGATCCATCTGCCACCAAAACATTTTGTTGTCCTTGACTGGGCTTCCTTACCAAGATCTTAGAGTTCTGGATCAATGATAAAATCAATATTCCTCAATAATTCAGATTAGAACCAGAATAGAACAATAATTCAGATTACAATAATTCAGTTTAGAACTAGAATAAAACCAGAATAGAACAATAAAACCAGAATAGAACAATAATTCAGATTACAACAATAATTCAGATTACATGCATGGCTTATATAAAACAATTAAATATGTACATTAAGATGCTCTTTTTCTTTTCATGGTGGGATTCACATTTGTTTGTCCATTTACAATACGAAACGATGGATTAATCCAAATTCCTTCATCATGATCATCTCTAAGATATAAACCGTCATCAGTTGAATCAATTTCATGTGGTTGTTGTGATGTTGCAAATAAAAGATCATTACCAACATCTTCATCATTATTGTAATCATCACTTATTTTATTGGTCGATAGGACAACAGACCATTTATCATCAGAAGGATCAGTGACATAAAACACTTGTTGAGCTTGCGACGCTAAAATGAAAGGCTCGTCTTTGTATCCGACCCTATTAAAATCAACAAGCAAGAATCCTGACTCATCAATCCGAACGCCATTATTATTATCGACCCACTTGCAACCAAATATGGGAACACGAAACATTGTGTAGTCTAATTCCCATATGCGCTCGATAAACCCAAAATATGATAGATTTGCATATATTGGATTTTTGTCTTTTGCACTGGAGACATACATCGCTTCAGCTACGAGAGTGACTCCACTATTTTGCATAGTGGTCTGATCATCTTGTTCTTTGGTATAAAATGTGTAGCCATTAATAACATAACCAGTGTAAGAAAAGATATAGTCAACAGTCTCCTTCCAATTATCCCTTCTCCTGATATTCTTCCCGAATGACGAGACATGGGAAGCCCTATGGATTCAACATTGAACAAATATTCAGTACAAAATTCAGCAGCCTCTTCAACAATGTATTGTTCAGCAATACAACCTTCTGGTCGATTTCTACTTTTTACGTACCCTTTTAATATTTTCGTATATCGTTCTATCGGATACATCCATCTCATATAAGCTGGCCCACAAAGTTGTGTCTCCTTAACTAGATGAACAGTAAAGTGAACCATTATATCAAAAAACGAGGGTGGGAAATACATTTCAAGCTCACACAAGGTAACAACAATTTCCCTCTGCAATGTCGGTAATTTTTGAGGGTCGATCACTTTACTACAAATTTCCCTGAAGAAGAAACATAATCCAGTTAAGGCTAGTCGAACTTTTTCAGGTAAAATGGGACATATACCTATTGGTAGAAAATGCTCCATTAGAATATGACAATCATGGGTCTTCAAACCTTTTAACTTGAGGTCTTTCATACAAACCAAATTTTTAATGTTTGAAGAGTATCCTTTTGGAACTTTAACTTCATGTAGAAATTTACATAAAACAATTTTTTCCTTTCTAGATAGAGTACGAGCGGCTGGAGGTAGATATGTGCGATTTCCTTTCTTTACTGGAGTCAATTCATTTCTTATTCCCATATCGACCAAGTCCAATCTTGCGTTGATGCCATCTTTAGACTTTCCTGGAACATTGAGTAACGTACCAATAACACTATCAAATACATTTTTTTCAATATGCATCACATCGAGGAAATGTCTTATATACAATGACTTCCAATATGGCAATTCAAAGAAAATTGACTTTTTCTTCCGTCCAGTTTTGACCAGCTCTCAAGCAAAAGGTTTGCCAAATTTATTGGTCAAACCTTGTACTTTTTCAAGTATTTGATATCCAGTCGGTGCTAAAGGAGCTTTTACCTTCCTCTGATTTTCCATTAAATGCATTTCTCCACCCACGATACTGATGACTATAAGGTAAAAATCTACGATGTCCAAGAAACACATTCTTCTTACAATGTTTCAACCGCATCCAATTTGTACTCTCTTCACATATAGGACATGCACACTGACCTTTAATGCTATATCTTGATAAATTACCATATGCTGGAAAATCATTAATTGGGTCGAACAACATAGCACTCAAATTGAAACATTCTTTCTTATACCCATCATAAACTTCCACACCTGTCTCCCACATACGTTTTAAATATTCGATTAGAGGAGTCAAGTATACGTCGATATCATTACCCGGTTGTTTGGGTCCATAAATTAACAGAGACAACATCATAAACTTACGCTTCATACATAACCATGGAGGTAGGTTATATATTACCAAAATCACAGGCCACGTGCTGTGTGAGATGCTTTGAAGACCATGTGGATTCATTCCATCAGTAGAAAGTGCAAGTCTTAGATTCCTTGACTCTATCCTGAATTCAGGATACTCGTGATCAATTTTTGCCCATTGTGGGGAATCTACAGGGTGTCGAAACATTTCATCTCTAATTCTTTCATCTGCATGCCATGTCAAGTGTTTTGAATCTTCTTCACTGCGATACATGCGCCTAAATCTTGGTATTATAGGAAAATACCACACGACTTTTGCTGGAGTAGATTCTTTCTTCTTATATCGAGAGACACTGCATTTCAGACACGCCTTAAGTAGTTCATATTCATTTTGAAATAAAATGCAATCGTTAGGACACACATGAATCCTTTCGTAACTCATGCCAATAGAACACAAAATCCGTTTAGCCTCGTAGGTTCGAATGGGAAGTTCATTATCATCTGGCAACATATCTTTTATGAGTGTTAATAATTTTGTAAAGCTTTTATCAGACCATCCATTACTCGCTTTTAAGTTGTACAACTTTAATATCACCGATAGTCTTGTGAATTTGGTACAACCATTATATAATTCTTTCTCTGCATCACTCAACAAACTTTCAAACATTTTAGGACAACCTCGAAGATCTTCTTCAACTGCTTTTGCGATCTCATCAACTCGGTCATACTCATATGTATCTATATCGAAGTCAGTTGAAGCATATGTCGAACTATTCTCAAAACTCATGTTTCCTTTTTTTTTCTCACCATGTCTTATCCAACATGTGTAGCTTTGATCAATTCCATTACATATTAGATGTACTTCTAATTCATCTTCTCTAACACGTTTACCAAAACAATATTTTAAACAAGGACAAACTACTCTATTTGGATCTTTTGCATTCTTCACTGCAAACTCAACAAACTCCTTCACTCCAATTTCATACTCTTTTGACAATTGATTGGCTGACATCCATTTCCTATCCATATTATACCACCTATATAAATGCAGTTACAAAACTAATAAGCTTTCAATACAGAACTAATAAACTAATAAGCTTTCAATACAAAACTAATAAGCTAATAAGCTTACAAAACTAATAAACTAATAAGCTTACAAAAATAATAAACTAATAAGCTTTAATTTCAATACAAAACATATCAACAAGTTTCAAAAATAAACCAATATCAACATATCTAATAACAATTTCAATACAGAAAATATTTCAAAACAGAATAGATCATGTGGTATGAGTTTTTTACAATTTTTTACAATTTCAAAACATAACCGATCATGTGGTATATATGTGTAGAAGAGATTTAAAACATAACAGATCATGTGGTATATATGTGTTGAAGAGATTATAAATATTTTTTTGACAAAAACAAATTAAAAAATACCTGAGACAACATAGATGGCTGCACAGTACGTAGAGGATATTAGGGTTTTGAAAGATGTAGAGGATATGATATGAGGGTTTCCAACGTATATAATTATTTGAAATATGCATTTTACAGCGCTTGTGAAAAAAACGTTGTAATAGGTAGTTAAATTCAATGAAAGCGCATGTATTTTACAGCGCTTGTGAAAAAAGCCCTGTAATAGGTAGTTAAATTCAACGAAAGCGCAAGTATTTTACAGCGCTTGTGGAAAAAGCGCTGTAATAGGTAGTTCAATTATTTGAAAGCGCATGCCTTTTACCGCGCTTGTGAGCAAAGCGCTGTAAAATAATACGCGAAAGCGCTTCATTTTACAACGCTTTTTTGACAAGCGCTGTAAAAGCCTTATAACGTTATGCGCAAACGTTATAAGATATACCACAACGCATCTTTTACAGCGCTTGTCAGAAAAAGTGCTGTAAAAGGCTCCGTTATTTTTAAAATATATTTTCAACAACGCTTGTGTTTACGAAGCGCTGTAAAAGGGGCGCTGTTAAATGTCATTTTTGGCGTAGCGTGAGTTGGTAATTAATGTGATATTTTCTTGTATTTTGACTAATGTTAAGCGTGCACATATTTATATTTTAATTAATTCTAAATAGATTTTATTTAAATTATTTATTTTATAAATAATTATCTTGGGATGTCAATAATATTGTATTTGATTTTCTTATTTTTATATACATGTTACGATATTATAATTTTATATATATTTATTATGATATAAAAACTAGTATAAAATATAACTTATTTTATAGTTTCGACTATTCTCTAATGATAGTAATATTTTAATTTGAGTATTTTGAAAAATAAGTATTATTATAATAATAATTTTAAAAATAAGAGTTTTGGTTATTAATATATTTTAAAAGATTAATTACTTTATTTTATAAAATATTAGTAATTAAATTATGTTAAAAAAATAACTTTAGTAATTGTTGGTTTTATTAAAAAAAAAATTAAAATGTGTTTCATAGGTCAAGTCCAAGTCAAACCTAATTAAAGAATAAAAAAAATAGAGGACGAGAAAGGTACGCCCACTTCAGCTGCTTGGAGGAAAAATAAAAGAAAACTGATATCGGTAATAGATAATTGTCTCAGAAATTTTTTTCCGTTTCCGTTCACACTTCAGTATGTTATTTTATACATTTAGTTAGTCAATTAAATAGATTTTCCCACATTTTTAACCATACCAATTTCTCTTTAAAATATCCGACTTCTCCGTTTGTAGAATTCGTTATTTTGCACTATTCTTATTCACCGTAAGTCCGATTTGAGTAAAATTAACGTCAAAACGATCGTGTGAAAAGTGGATATATTATCCATTGATTGGTTTTCTGATTTATGGTAAGTTTCCTCGACCGAATTTCGAAATTAGTTTTTAGAGTGTCTTCTCATAATTTATTTTTGACCTTTACCCATAAACTGTCGAGTTGGATCGGTTGAAGGACAAAGATTCAAAGAACAAATGTTGTTTTCTCTTGGAATCTTATTCATGTGTGAAATAAGGTAAGGGGTGAAAGAACGATTGAATTGATCATGAATATAATATATTGTGAGATGAACGGGAAAATCGTATTTCTCAATGATTCATTTGGGGCTCGCTACAAACGACAATAATCCTTTGAGTGATAAATTAATAAATGTGTAAATATGAAAACTGTGAGATTAAAATATATAATAGAAATATTTGTAAGGTATTGATTGATTTAATTTCTTTAAATGTTGATATTTGATATTATTGTGATATTGAGTGTCGAATGAATTTTATGTATGTTTGATTAAATGAGTTAATGTGATGTGATGTTAAAAGATGGATGCATTGTGATAATTTTATGTGATGACGATGATGTGTGATTAATAATTGTGATGTTATAAATTTGTGATAAGTTTATGTGATGAGGTATGATTGATGATAGTGATGCTATAAATTTGTGATGAGTTTATGTGCTTATAATGATGTGTGGTTAATTATTGTGATGATATAAATTTTTGATTAGAATATTGAAGTAACCCCATAGTTGATGAAATAATGGTGATTCAAATTTGTGTTTGAGATGATAGTCTTAATGGAGTATCATAGTCCAATGAGGGGAGTAGATAAATATTGGGAATTTATGAAGTGAAGATTATTTTGTCATCATATAGGTAAGGTCTGACAAGCCTAGTGATTATGGGGAAGTACACCTTAATGAGCCTGATCATGACAATTTGCTTTTGAGCCTTAAGGCAAGATTGTTAGACCTTAGAGGTATTCGGGTGGGGAATTCCTAGGTGGCTTGGAGGTAGCACTCCAAATGTCGGAAGCTGTTATGCAACACACGTTTACCTCGACTGTCATGTATATGTGTCTTAGATTGAGTTAAGGAGATCTATGAGGACATAGCCAATTTGAATTGTTTGTCCATCGGGATGATGGCATAGTATCAAGCCTCCTAACCAAATACTTCAGAGTTAGAATGGTACCACATTGTGAAGTAGAGTATAAACTTATGCATAACATTGCATTTTCTTATGATTATTTTGTTCTGATTAATAGGTCTCGTGTGCGATAATATTTTCTCTTAAATGATTTGATGTTATAGTGAAATGCAACGATTTTACTCGAGTACTTTTAACTTTATAATGTGATATTTTTTTTTGAAGAATGTTTGTGTTATGATTTGGTATATTATGATTATTTGGATGTTCTTATTACTTATATTATACTATTACATGATTTCAAAACTCACCTCATTCGTTGTTTGTGTTTGATTAACTTGACCATACGTTTGTGAAATCGCAATTATTACAAGTTAATGAGTCTTGAAGTTCAAGTTTGGGAGAAACCCCTCTTTGATATGTGATATCGAGAATTTAGAGTTGTAATTTATATTTTACTTATGTAATTACAAATAACTTTTTTATATGAAAATCTTAGTATTAGTAAGTTTTTGGAATTAAATTAAGTACTTATAGTTGCATCCAATTTATTGAGATTACACTGTTTTATAGAAGGAAAAAAGTTAAACGTGTTATTTTTAATTTTTGAGCAATGTGATATTCTAAATTATTTATAAATTTTTTTATTTTTTGAAAATATGTTTTCTTTGTTCGCTGCATATGTAATTAAAAAAATCTAATATAAATTATTATATATGTCATTTTGGGGTTTAGGGTATGACAAAGTACGTTTTTGCTTGTTTTGCATTTGATTATTTTTATTTGAACCCCATTATACAAAAAATGTGATTAATTTTCTTTAGCCTGGTTTGTGTGCTAATATTTTGTCAATTTCCATCAATAGACAACGTGTATGCCATTTAGTAATGTGAGTTTGTCGTCCAAATCTAAAGATAATGAGGAAACCATAAATTATTGGAATATTTTCTTATTTTCTTTTACAATCTCAAATACTCTCTATTAATTACTTTGAGCTTTAGCCTTGATTTTAAAATTATACTCAGTTTTTTAGGCAAATAATTTTGGATATTTGTTAATTCTTTTGTGACACTTTGATAAATTTCACTCTCCTTATTATTGTGTCAATAAGAAATTGATTTTATTATATGATAAGATAATTTAATATGCTATTTTGGAATAAAATTTTGATTTCATTTATACCCAAAATATTCTTATTTATTCAATTCAAAAATGTTAATTGACTTTAATATTAAATTCTTGATTTCTGATATTTAAAATTATTTTATAAAATCTATAAATATATGGTTTCAATTAATCATACTCTATTTTAAACTAATATATTCTTAAAATTTGAGCCTATAAATAGCATTTGTAAAATTATCTGTTAAAGTAGTAACAATATTTATTTTATGTATTTTCAAGTATTATAATTATAAAATTATATTAGGCTCAATTTTGTTGGTTAGGACCCCAAATACTGTATACTAAATTCTTCTTTTTTGTTGTTGCTGAAATGTATAGTAAATA
>JBBPBT010000420.1:411523-422262 GCA_037974875.1 Cicer bijugum
AAAATAAATTTCATCAACTTCGTAAGTCAAATATTAAAATAAACTCATATTTGTCATTTTTTTTATGTTGTTAGAGATGAAAATATGAATTTATTTAAAGATTTAAGTTATTAATTTGATGAAATTGCATTATATTGACGATGATAATTAATTAAATGGTTTTGTTTGAAATTTTTGATGAATTTTTTGAGTTTTTGCAAAAGATAAGGATAACATTGTTGATATTTTAAAACATAAAATATTAAATTGTCACTTAAAATTAAAATAAAGTACTAAATCGGGAAAAAATAACATAAAAGACTAAAATGTTAGCTGAAATTAAATTAAAAGACTGTGGGTAATATTTAGCCTATAATTTATTAGTTGTTCAATGTACTTTTGTTTTAATGTTTATGTCAATATGGTGTTGAATACTCTATTAGTATTAGAATTTTTTTTTAATATTTATTTGAAATCTTTTTTAGTATGTAATTATATTTTATGGTATTCAATTATCCTTATATAATTGCAATACTTTATGTGACTTTTCACAACATAACTATTATGTGATAGAGAAGAGAGTTGAACAATATCTAAACTTATATAAATACTATTTGTTTTGTAGGTTTATATTGAGAATACTAGCTTATTTTCACTACAAGAAAATATATCATTACTTTTATAACAGATTTTGACTTTATGTACAAGTTTTCCGTCGATAACTATAAATTAGCCAAAAGACACGAGTATGTAGATAAATGGCTCCTAGGTAATATTACCCACGAAAATTCTTTGAGTATCGGTTATCCATTACATTTTCGTTAGTAAAGTTCCCTATGTCATTTCCATCGATAACATTACTCATGGTATTTATCGTTGGTAATATTCCCGGTAGACTTTCCGTAGATAACATTGCTTATGGTATTTTCATGGGTAGCATTATCTACGAAAAGTCCGTGAGTAACATCAGATTAGAGGAAGAAACAACTAAAATATTAACTTTAAAACCAAGTTGGTTTGAAGAATTATGGTATTTACTTGTTATGATGATAACAAAGTCAATTCATTGGAATAATTTAAAGCACTAACATTTTGATTAAGTGTGTAATTTTCAAATCAAGACTTCACTTCACTATGTTTTTCTAAGTTTGATGAAAGCGCTTTGACATGAGCCTTTAGTGATGCAAGCGACACCTGTTTCAGTTGACTATGAGAATGCAGCTATGCTTTGATTCGTTTGCCTCAAATGACTTCAACAAGCGTATGTTCGTCTACCTCTGATAAGTTTGACAAATAAGTGGTTGTCTGTCTCTGATAATTATATCATCACATCAAGTATATGATTGTATGAATCTAATTTATGATATAGGCTATGAAAGAAGTCAACGTTATAAAGAAGAGAAAACATTTATGCATCCTTTAATGAACATCCTAAATCTACTACTTGTCTAAATGTTTATGAGACATGCTTTGACCATCATATCCTATGTTTCCCTGTCTTCATATTGAGATAAGATGAATCAATTACAAGGATCCTTTTTGGAAATATTTCTATGACATATCAATTTCAAAAGATACGATACAAAATTTCATGATTTATGTTAATTTTTTGCAATCAGGACAACAACCATAAACCTTAAGTAGTCTCTATAAAATGACATACATTCTTCACTTGAAGTAATCCTTAAAGAACATTACAAAATATAGTTTTGCTTATAACAGAGGTTAAATCAAACTTATACGCAACTTCAAAATAAAAATAATACCAAGCAAAAATAAATATACTTAATCAAAATAGTCAAACTAAAGATTTGTGCACAACTTCATAACAATTATGAATCTAATTAACAAAATAGTCATAATTCATATTATCTTCATTCATCTTCTCATTGTTGTTATGATATATATATATATATCCAACTGTCTCAAAATTAATACTTGACTTGGCTTGACATTTGTTTGTGTTTCTTTTGCATCTCATCAATTCCCTATTTTATTGAGAAAAAACTAATAAACAAACAAATAAAATATATAAAATTAAACAAGTTCGATGCATGAAATTAGTTATTCATCTTAGGCATATAATAACGTTCACATAATCTGGTTTAATTTTTAATCACCACTTACTAATAAGAGTGATTCTACAAATACATTTAAAAAATATGCAACATCCACGAAAATTCATTTTCTAAAAAAATCAACGAAAAAACATATTTCCTTTCAGTTTCCTCTTGACATATTCTTCATTCCAAAAGAGTAACTAAATTGTATTACCTTCTACTTTACTTAAATAACCAGAATCTTAAATTTTATTTAATGATTTTAGTGTGCCAACTACAAGAGGACTATCTCTTGCATAATTAATTTTTAAATGGTTTATTGTCTATTTTATTTATTTGATTAATTTAGATAATTAAAAAACTGAGGTATAAGATGTGTTGGTTTCTTTATCATTTTTATGTGTGGCCTATATGATAATTATTTCTCTTGTTTAATTTTAGTTGAAAAAAATTAATAGTTAAATTATTTAATTAAATTATAATTTATAAAAATTATAATGTTTGTTTGTTTGTTTTATTTTGGACTAAAGAAATATATGGGCTAGAGATACTAGAGTCAGTGGAACTTAACCCTTATACATTTTCTTGCATGAAAATATTTTTGCATGAATATTCCCTCCTTTTAATTTTATTTTTGAATTGGAGGTTATAAATTTAATTGGTGTTTGAATGCAATCTAGAGGGGACAATATATATATATATATATATATATATATATATATATATATATATATATATATATATATATATTTGTTTTTTCTTTTGAAAAAGATAACCAACATTTTAAGGAAAACTTGGGATGAAAATTCAGGACACTATTCCTTGGTAAGAATCATGACTCACATATCCTTTCTTTCCCATGTTTATGTTGGATTTGCACCTTGGAAATATTTTGAATCCATTGATTAGCCTTCACATTAACTCGAGTTTTTTTTTCAATACTTTTTTTTAAAAAAATAACACTAAAAAACTTCCATTTGAAAAAAATATATTAAAATATTTTTTTTTTTGTTATAAGTCGTCATTTCCTTAAAGAAACTTAAATTAACGACTTCCTACTTGATTTTTAAAAAAGGGAATATTTGGTATTTTTTTTTTCAAATGCGGTATTTTAGTATTTTTTTAAAAAAAAAAGAGATATTGAAAAAAAAAACCCTTAACCCGAGGCTTGCTAATTCTCTAGTTCTTGCAATGGTTTCTTGAACTTAGGCTGAGCATTAAAACTTTTGCCAATTGTAATACTTTTGCATTGATGTCAACTTTGTTATTTTCCCTTCATATTCTTTGAAGTATTTTTCGGCATAACATCAACAAACCTTCCTAGTTTTTCGGCAAAATGAGATAGACATAATATACACCAATAGGTTGCAATTGATCTCAATTTTGGTATGATTGGTTTGATTTTTTATCATGTTCATATTTTTTTACTTTTTATTATTTGTTGATGGTTAGTAGTTGTTAAGTCTATTTTAGAGGGTAGTTTGTTTTTATTTTCTTAAAAAATTAAATAATAATAATTTTGATGTATAAAAGTTGATGTCCATTTTAATTAGTAATTTTTTACTTCAAAAGTTTGAACAACTTAGTCAACTATTTTTATTATAAAAAAACTAAATACCTATAATCTTTATGTTTAAAAATTAATGTCAATCTTAACTACTTTTTTTATTCAAAAGTAATTTTTGTTATAAAAAAGTAAAAGCATGTAATTTAATTTCAAACTATGTTTTTGACCTTTTAAATTCTTTCAATTTTCAATTAGTATGGTTTACTGCATTGTCATTTATTCCACTAAAAACATTTTTTGTTTAAATTTCACTAAATACAATAATGGTGGTCATTGTAACTTTTTATATTGCAAATCAATTTAATGTCATTTACTTTGCAAGTTATATTCATTCATTTTTCTATTTTTTTTAAAAAATGTATTGTCATATTTTCTATTACCATTTTTATTTCTTCGAGTTGCTGTAAACAAATTATTTTCTCTATAATTTATTTATTAGAAATATCAAGAAGAAAATCATCAATTAATATTTCTCTTTCTAATATTGTGGTTAATTGGAGATCTAAACCTTTTCATATGCTGAAATGTTGGGTTGAGTTCTCTAATTACCATGATTTTGTTCGAGAAAATTGGAGGCAGCAAATATTTCTAGTTGGGATAGTTTTGTTATAAAGTCCATTAAGTCCCAATTGAAAAGGGTGGCGCAAAAGGCATGGAGGGAATATGGTCATACAAATTTTAGAGGCTAAAGATCCTCTATATTTTCTTTGGATGTCACGGGTGAATTAGGAACTTTTAAGTACATTTTTTATTTAGATTTTATTGCATCATTCAAAGGAAAAAATCTATGATAAATTGGTTAAAAGAGGGAGATGCCAACATAAAGTTCTTTCACGGCATGATAGTAAATAGAAGGTGTAGTATTTAATTTTGTTCAACTAATTAAAAATAATTAAAAAAAGTAATAATATATTTAATAAATATTTTACAAATTTTATTATAAAAAATCTAAAAATCATTATTTTCTGAATTTGACTCAATTTTTAGTATATATATATATATATATATATATATATATATATATATATATGTGTGTGTGTGTGTGTGTTTCAATTACAATATTACTCAAATAAACAAAGAAAATATGTTTTACACACATTTAGACTCTTCCTTTTATCTAACATGCTAAAAGCATTCCCTTTATCTAATACAAAGCACCAAATACTTCCTCCATTCATGCACACAACAATGCCGCTCCCCTATTTATTTATTTATTTATTTATTTTTATTTTAAAAATCCTTAATAAAGTTATTATTTTTTCTTTTTGGACACTCAACCAAAAAGATGAGCAACCTCTCCCCCTATTTGTATGAGATTGCTTAGTATTTGCTCCAAAATAGTAAAAAATTCATAAATTTATAGACACAGATTAATCCTTGTAGTATATAAATTCAAGTAAAAATCAGTTGCAAAAGGGTATTATTTTTTGGAAGAGAAAACTCAAAGGATAGAAGTGAAAGTTTTTATTTTTTTTATTTTATTTCAATTGTGCAGAAATGCACCCCGAAGCGCAGGTTTTTGTGCTTCAGGCGCAAAACCTCTTCTATTTAACGTATACTGCATTTTGCTCCTCTTTTGAGTTCGAGTGTAGCGCCGGTGTCTTCATGAAATATCTAGCTATGGATGTTAGATTTGATGTGAACTTGGTTTGAATCCAATTGGACATCTACAACTCCATATAGGTTGAAATACTCCACATATGTCATGTTGATTTATCACCAAAATTCAGCATTACAATAAAACAAAGAAACAACACAAAACTACGAAAAAATATATACTTAATCAAGGAAATAAGAATATAAACATTTCATTAAATTCAAGAACTAAAATCAACAAAATATATCAAGTAACTCCTTAAATTAACTAATGATTAAAGATATATAAGACTAAAAATAATGAAAAATATGCATATGATGAAGAGTTATCAGATACCTTTGTCAATTTAATTGAAAATGAGATAAACCAATATGAAAAAGAAGACATGGAAGAAGATATGATAGTAAGTCATCTATCTTCTATGGGGCTACATCGAAGACACAGAAGAAGCCATAAAGACTTCTTTCCAAGCACAAGAAATCGCCAATGCCGTCTTCATGGGTGAAAAGCGTCGCTTAAAGAAACCAATATTGTTTATCACATCATTGAAGTCTACCAAGTCCATGTTGGAATGAGGGGCTTTTGTTAAATTGGGAAAATTATTGGAAATACTAGAGAAGAACAATAGGTACGGGTTGGGATATGAACATATCAAAGCTGATAAAAAAAAGGTTGTGAGAGGAAAAAGGGAGAGCAGGACGACTCGTCTGGAAAACTGGGTATCGAATTCACATAAATTTCTATTTGTGACATTCATAAAACGTTTCAAAACTCTAGAATAATATATGTTAATCAGGTGGTTGCTGCAGAAGAAGATCATATTGATGATGATACTCTCAAGCTAGTGTACCCTTGTCCTCCAAACACCAGTCTCAACAATTGGAAGATCCTCGAGTTTTCTGTATATGTTAATTCATGTTCAAAGTAATTATGTATTTCAATTCCTTTTGCTCTGCCCAAGGCTATAAGGATAACTAATTAGGGCACATCTATTTCAATTATGTACTTATTATCAATAAATGCATTTATGAATTTTCCAACTATTTTATTTTCTTTGTTCTTCTTTTATTTTCTTCATTTTTATCAATAATTTTATTTTTCCTTTTTCTTCTTTTTAATTTAAACAATGCAGAGTTGAAAATGAATCTGATGAAAATAACAACGCTAGAAACCATTCTTATAATTTTGAGCATCCAATTAATCATGCTGATGAGGATTATGAAGACAATTACGAATCTCCCTAAGAACTAGAAAGGCTAATGGAAGAAGAAGCTAAGATAATCCAACCCTATCAAGAACCTATTAAGGTGATCAATCTGGGGACTGAAAATGATAAGACAAAAAATTAAATTCGGTATGTCTATGAATGAAAGTGAACGAGAAAAGTTGATTAAACTTTTATCTGACTATGTGGACGTGTTTGCATGGTCATATTAGAATATGTCTGGACTAGATACTAACATAGTTGAACACAAGCTACCGCTCAAGCCTGAAGTTGAGGAGGATGAGACCTGATATGTCACTTAAAATTAGAGAAGAGGTCAAAAAGCAATTTGGTGTTGGTTTCTTAGTAGTGGAAAAATATCTTCAATGGGTGGCTAATATTGTCCCAATTCCAAAGAAGGATAGAAAGGTTCAAATATGCGTTGATTATCGGGATTTAAATAAAGCTAGTAATAAATACGATTTTCCTCTACCTTATATTGATGTCCTAGTGGATAACACTGCTCAATATTCACTTTTCTCCTTCATTGATGGTTTCTCACGGTACAATCAAATCAAGATGGCTCCCAAGGATATGGAAAAAACCACATTCATCACACAATTGGGAACTATCTGTTATAAAGTGATGTTATTCGGATTGAAGAATATTGGGGAAACCTATCAAAGAGTAATGGTAACTTTGTTTCATGACATAATGCATAAGGAGATAGAGATTTATGTGGACGATATGATTGGAAAGTCTCGAACCGGAGAAGACCATGTTGTCAACCTTCAAAAATTGTTTGTGCAGCTAAGGAAGTTCAAACTCCATTTAAACCCTGATAAATTCACTTTTAGTGCAAGATCGGGTAAGTTACTTGGGTTTATCGTTAGTCAAAAAAGGATAGAAGTGGACCGAAATAAAATAAGAGCAGTGCAAGAATTGTCAGCTCCATGCACGGAAAAATAATTTGTGGTTTTTTGGGTATGCTAGGTTCATATCGCATCTCACAGTTACATGCGGGCCGATTTTCAAGTTATTGCGCAAATACCAAAAAATTGAATGAAATGAGAATTGTTAAACAACTTTCAAAAAGATTAATCAACACCTGTCAAAACCTCCAATCTTAGTGCCTTATGTCCCTGGGAAACAACTTATTATGTACTTAATAGTACTTAACGAGTCAATGGATTGTGTATTGGGGCATCATGATGAATCTGGTAGGAAAGAAAATATTATTTGTTATTTGAGCAAAAAGTTCATCAGTTGTGAAACAAGGTATTCACTACTTGAATGCACATGTTGCACATTGGCATGGGCTGCTCGTCAGTTGAGGCAATACATGTTATGTCATACAACTTGGTTGGTGTCTAAAATGGACCTAATTAAGTACATCTTTGAGAAATCTACTCTTACTAGAAGGATTTCTCGTTAGCAGATGTTGTTATCATAATATGATTTGGTATATGTTACACAAAAAGCTATCAAAAGAAGCACACTAGTTGAGTATTTGACCCAACAACCTGTAGAAGATTATCAATCAATACAATGTGAATTCCCCAATGAAGGCATAATGATTTTATTTGAAGAGACTGAATCATCTGATAAAGAAAAATGGATGTTGGTGTCAAATGGTGCTTCTAACACATTAGATCATGGAATTGAGGCCATTTTGATTTCCCTAGAGAACTAGTTCACTCCATTTACGACTATATGTTGTGTTTTGATTGCACAAACAATATTGTAGAATATGAGGCATGTGTTATGGACATTAAAACAAATATTGAATATATGTAAAAGTTTTTGAGGTATATGAAGACTCATTGTTGGTCATCAATGAGACAAAAGTAGAGTGAAAAATGCGAGATTCCAAATTGATTATGTATCATACCCATATCAAAGAATTGATATAACACTTTAAGATGATTACTTTTCACCATATCACTCGAGAAGGAAACCAATTAGTTGACGCCATGACCACATTGTCTTCAATGTTCAAAATAAGCACTGGTCAAGACGTGTCGATCATAAAAAATCAACAAAGGGATAAACATGCATATTGGTTATCAATAGAAGAAGAGTGTGACGGAAATCTATGGTTTTATGATATCAAATCATATGTTAAAAATAAGGAATATCCATTGGGTATTTAAGAGAATGACAAAAGGGTTTTAAGGAGGTTGCCAATGAACTTCTTTTTAAATGGTGATGTGTTTTACAAGAGAAATCATGATATAGTTCTCCTCAGATGTGTGGATCAAACAAAAGCGAAGAAAACATTCAAGAGGTTCACAAAGGTTCTTTCGAAACTCATGAAAATGGGCACACAATGGCAAGAAAAATCTTAAGGGTTAGCTACTATTAGTTGACCATGGAGTCCGATTGCTTTAGTTATATAAAGAAATTTCATAAATGTCAAATTTATGCTGATAAAGTACATGTACCACCCACCTATTTGAATGTTTTAACATCACCATGGTCATTTTCAATATGGGGAATCGATGTTATTGAAGTCATCGAGCCTCAAGCTTTAAATGGGCACCAGTTTATCCTAGTAGCTATTGATTATTTCAAAAAATGGGTTGAAGCCACTTCTTATGCCAATGTGACGAGAAGTGTGGTTGTCAGATTCATCAAATGAGAATGTATTTGTTGATATCACTTGCCAAATAAGATAATCACCGATAACACGACTAATGTAAATAACAAAATGATAAAAGAGTTGTGTGATAGTTTCAAAATTCAACACCATAATTCTTCTTCATATCGTCCAAAAATGAATGGAGTTGTTGAAGCATCAAATAAGAATATCAAAAAGATCATACTAAAGATGGTAGAGACATATAATGATTGGCATGAAATGCTTCCCTTTGCATTACATAGCTATAAAACCTCTGTTCGCACCTCAATAGGGGCAACTCCTTTTTCATTGGTGTATGGAATGGAAGCGGTACTTCTCAATGAAGTTGAAATTCCTTCTATTGAAGTTGACCAATTGAATCTCATAGAAGAAATGAATGATAGTTTTGTGCTATGAACAACTATATAAAAAAAGACTCAAAAAAGCATACCATAAAAAATTCCATCCTCGAGAGTTTGAGGAAGATGGCTTAGTGTTAAAGAAAATATTGTCCATAAAAAGAGATTCTTGTGGAAAATGGACCCCGAACTACTAGGGACCATATGTTGTGAAAAATGTTTTCCCTGAGGGAGCTCTAATACTTGCATGAATGGATGGAGATAACTTTTCACTTCCAATAAATTCAGATACAGTTAAAAAAATTTATGCTTAAAAAAATGAGCTCGTTAGGTTGAAAACTTGAAAAGGTGACCTAAGCAAAAATTAGAGCATCCCAATGAATTGAAAACCTGGAAGAGCGGTCCATGCAAAAGTTCGGGATTATCTATATTGCATATAGAAGAATTTATGAGCGTATAAGCTCATATAAGGAACGGGGAACTAAAACATGAACACGAATTTATCTACATTGCATAACACTTGATGCATGCATTTTACATATATTCACGCATGATCTATGCATCTTCGTTCATATTTTATATATACTCAACATCCTTGCAATGCATAATGAGTGAATCATGCATATCTCATATTTATATTTTATTTATACTCAACAACTTTTGGTTTACATTGCTTATTATATGTTTGTGTTGTAATTATCATAATTATATTTTGATTTTATTTTAAAACATATCCCCCCTCCTCATTTTGTTATCCTTGTCGATCTATGCATCGGTGACCAAATAGAAGCAATCAACATTTACTCGTGTTCATCTACACATGAGTAAACACTCCAAAGACGATCATTTAAATTTTTGTCGATCTACACATCAGTAACTACTCCGAAGACGATCATTTATATTTTTTTTGTCGATCTATGCATCGTAACCACTTCGAAGACAATCATTTTTATTTGTGTTTATGTAGGAACCATTTCTTCACATTATACTCGCATTTGGCTTTACTCTAGCAATTTTTCATTTTCTCAAACACATGCACAAAATTTAAATCCTTATATTTACTTATCTTTTACAAAGATATTATGAAAACATTGTTATCCATATTTTTTAGTAAAATATAATTAAATAAGAAAACTGTACTACCCAAATTTTATCCGACTAATTAAAAGTAATTAAAAAAATAAATACTAATAATATGTTTAATAAATATTTTACAAATATTATTATAAAAAATCTAAAAATCATTATTGTATAAATTAAGTTTTAGTCTATATTTACATATATGTTTCCATTACATTACTCAAAAAATTAAATAAAAAAAAAAAATATATGTTTTACCCATTTATTGTCTTT
>JBBPBT010000420.1:422372-432715 GCA_037974875.1 Cicer bijugum
TTTTTTTTTTTTTTAACATGTAAAAAGCATCTCTGTTGTCTTGTACAAAGCACCAAACACTTCCTCTATCTTAGTACTTCAAACACTTTAAGACACTTCACGCAACAGTATCCCTCCCTATATTATTCTTTTTATTTTGACACTCAACCAAAAAGGATGAGCAACCTCTTTCCTTATTTGTATGAGATTGTTTAATATTTGCTCTAAAATAGTGAAAATTTCAGAACTTAAATTTATGGCAAAAAGATTAATCCTTGTAGTCTAAGGCAAAAATCAACTGCGAAAGAGTATTATTTTTTAGAAGAGAAAACTCATAATATAAAAGCGAGAGTTATTTTATTTCTTTCTTTTTTGTTTCTAAAATAAAAAAAAAAAAAACAAAAGTATTACGTACAAAAAAAACTAAAAGAGAAGAAATATCCATATTCATAATTTACTCAAACCCAACTAAAATAGACGAGAGAACCGTTACAGCCGCACACCACTGCCTCGATCTTCACCGACATGTATTTTCTCATTCTTTTATTCATTATACTATTGAAAGATGTAAAATTTAGAAACTAAGATTTAAAATTAGAGTTGATTACGGGAAAAATGATATTTTGTTTGATTCTGTGTTGGTGGTGGTCTGTTTGAGATATTGTGTTTGTAAAAGTTAAAATGTGTGGTGGTGTTTTTGTTTGAGATGATTTTTTTTGTTTGATTGAGATGTTTTTCTTCGAAAGACTGATTTGCCTGGTTAGAGCATATTGAATGTGATTGCTTTCTTCCTGTTGTTCGTCTATTCACGTTAACAAAAAATTATTACTGCCATATGTTTATTCTAGTTAACTAATAGATGTCCTGCTATATTTATTTTATTTAACAAAAATAATTATATTTAATGTAAACAATCACAAATATAATTAAATAGAGATAAATATCATTTATTTTATATTATAATATATTTATTTTTTTAGATTGTGATATTTAATATTAAAATGAATTATGTCTCCTCACTTATTAAATTATAAAATATTTTGAAAGAGACTCACACTTGTAATTAATATTTTTGATCTTATTATTAAAATGTGTTGTTGTTTCAAATTTATATATTTCTTTTGTTGTTATTTTATTTTTTGTATCTATTACTGATTTTATTTCGTAGAATCATTTAAATTGATTTAATATTTAGAATCAATATTTTAAGTTCTTAAAAAGAAAACAAATATAAAATTATAATCAAATATTGAAAGTTTAATTAAATATAATATTTGTTAAACTTTGAGTTGTTAGGACGCATGTTGTGAAAAACTTGATAGTTCTAAAACTCATCTTTACAAATAAATAAATATACGAAATTTAGTTTAAATTGATTTATTAGATGTGACATCTTTTTATTCTTTGAATTTTTGAGACACAAGTTGTATAACTTGATAGTCTTGAAACTCGTATTTGCACAATTAATTATAAGTAACAGTATTTTAACGGATGTTGTAGGATACTAATACATTATCTACGCATAATCGACTCTCGAACTCAAATTAACCAATATTGTTTTTTTTTTAACCCTTTTCAAAATCAATAAAAAAAAACAATATGTTTTGTCGTAACAATTTTTTTCAAAGTAAACATCTTTATTCCAAAATAGAATTTACATCAAATAAGTTTAAAAAATAAGGGTTTCAATAGTGATAATCTGACTACGCCCAAGTTGATCATTACAACTCTTAATCGAAGGCAACTTACTGGATACGAATCGCCTACAAGCTGCAAAAAGTTGTCTACATCTGACAGGCATTCAAGTCACGATTTCGCTACACCTTTTTCGTAGTCCCGATTCCTACATAACTCGTTCCTTAAAGTCTTGGGAGTTCAGTTTGGCTCCACAATAATAGCAAAGGTAAAAAATCCAAAAATAACATATGTACACATATGAAGCAAATAATATATGCACAGTAAACAAAGTATACATGTATCGATTATCATAATCCAAAAACAAACATGTATACCATATATTGACAAATATTTTCAGCAAAAGACTCAAGTTCTAATGCAGTGGCTATATGCCAGTACACATGATTCCAAAATATAATACCTTTGTGACTGGATTCAAAGGATTCTACAACTATGATGTTCATTCTTGATAACATCACGATTCAATAATTCTCGCAAGGATAAAGTGGGTTCATTCCCAATAACCACATCCTATGACCCATGACGATCACCATGTAACTATGATATGCATGAACATATGATTATCCCACTACGCCAAAAATTGCCTTTTACAGCGCCTCTTTTACAGCGCTTGCTAAACACAAGCGCTGTTGAAAATATATTTTAAAAATAACGGAGCCTTTTACAGCGCTTTGTATGACAAGCGTTGTAATAGAAGCGTTGTTGTATGTCTTATAATGTTTGCGCATAACGCTATAAGGCTTTTACAGCGCTTGTCAAAAAAGCGTTGTAAAATGAAGCGCTTTCGCGTATTATTTTACAGCGCTTTTCTCACAAGCGCTGTAAAATGCATGCGCTTTCAATTTTTTGAACTACCTATTACAGCGCTTTTTCTACAAGCGCTGTAAAATACATGCGCTTTCATTGAATTTAACTACCTATTACAGCGCTTTTTTCACAAGCGCTGTAAAATGCATATTTCAAATAATTATATACGTTGGAAACCCTCATATCATATCCTCTAGATCTTTCAAAACCCTAATATCCTCTACGTACTGTGCAGCCATCTACGTTGTCTCAGGTATTTTTTAATTTGTTTTTGTCAAAAAATCTTTATGATCTCTTCTACACATGATCTGTTATGTTTTAAATCTCTTCAATTGTTCATGAGAAACAACATGATCTGTTATGGACAGATCTGTTAATCCAAAACAACATTATTTCTCTTGAACAATTGAATAATTCATATTATATATACCACATGATCTGTTATGTTTTGAAATTGTCAAAAATTATCAAAAACTCATATCACATGATCTGTTCTGTTTTGAAACGTGTTGATATGTTTTGTATTGAAAGCTTATTAGTTTATTAGTTCAGTATTGAAAGCTTATTAGTTTTGTAACTGCATTTATATATAGGTGGTATAATATGGATAGGAAATGGATGTCAACCAATCGATTATCAAAAGAGTATGAAATTGGAGTGAAGGAGTTTGTTGAGTTTGTAGTGAAGAATGCAAAAGATCCAAATAGAATAGTTTGTCCTTGTTTAAAATGTTGTTTTGGAAAACGTGTTAGAGAAGATGAATTAGAAGGACATCTAGTATGTAATGGAATTGATCAAAGCTACACATGTTGGATAAGACGTGGTGAGAAAAAAAAAAGGAAACATTATAATGGTTCACCTTACTGTTCATCTGGTTAAGGAGACACAACTTTGTGGGCCAGCTTATATGAGATGGATGTATCCGATAGAACGATATATGAAAATATTAAAAGGGTACGTAAAAAGTAGAAGTCGACCAGAAGGTTGTATTGCTGAACGATACATTGTGGAAGAGGCTGCTGAATTTTGTACTGAATATCTGTCCAATGTTGAATCCATATGGCTTCCCATGTCTCGTCATTCGGGAAGAATATCAGGAGAAGGGATAATTGGAAGGAGACTGCTGACTATATCAAGGACAGAATGGGAGCAGGCACAATTGTATGTTCTGCACAATGATGATGAGGTTCAACCGTATGTTACAATACACATGGATAAGTTAGCTCGTTTGAACATGAATAGGAATCAAAATTGGATAACTCAAGAGCACAATCGAAGTTTTATAACATGGTTAAAAAATCACATAAAGTCAAAATTTGATATAGACCCCGGATCAATTTCACAGAGATTGAGGTGGCTAGCCAATGGTCCGAGCTTACATGTCTTTTCTTACACTGGTTATGTTATTAACGGCTACACATTTTATACCAAAGAACAAGATGATCAGACCACTATGCAAAACAGTGGAGTCACTCTCGTAGCTGAAGCGATGCATGTCTCCAGTGCAAAAGACAAAAACCCAATATATGCAAATCTATCATATTTTGGGGTTATCGAGCGCATATGGGAGTTAGACTACACAATGTTTCGTGTTCCCATATTTGGTTGCAAGTGGGTCGATAATAATAATGGCGTTCGGATTGATGAGTCAGGATTCTTGCTTGTGGATTTTAATAGGGTGGGATACAAAGACGAGCCTTTTATTTTAGCGTCGCAAGCTCAACAAGTGTTTTATGTCACCGATCCTTCTGATGATAAATGGTCTGTTGTCCTATCGACCAATAAAATAAGTGATGATAACAACAATGATGAAGACGTTGGTAATGATCTTTTATTTGCAACATCACAACAACCACATGAAATTGATTCAACTGATGATGGTTTATATCTTAGAGATGATCATGATGAGGGAATTTGGATTAATCCATCGTTTCGTATTGTAAATGGACAAACAGATTTGAATCCCACCAGGAAAAGAAGAAGGGCATCTTAATGTACATGTTTAATTGTTTTATATAAGCCATGCATGTAATCTGAATTATTGTTGTAATCTAAATTATTGTTCTATTCTGGTTTTATTGTTGTAATATGAATTATTGTAATATGAATTATTGTTCTATTCTGGTTCTATTCTGGTTTTATTCTGGTTTTATTGAATTATTGTTGTATTATAATCTGAATTATTCTGGTTCTAATCTGAATTATTTTGGCTTTTGGATAGTTTGGTTGATGGGTGGGGTGATAAGGGTAATCTGAATTATGCATGTAAAAGGCTTTTGGATAGTTTGGTTGATGGGTGGGGGGATAAGGATAAGGGTAATCTGAATTATGGGTGGGGGGATAAGGGTATTTTTTTTTTTTAAAAAAAGCCTTTTACAGCGCTTTTTAAACAAAGCGCTGTAAAAGGCCCTTATAAAAATAAAATAATGAGACATTTTACACCGCTCTTCTTACCAAGCGCTGTAAAAGGCCCTTTTAAAAATTAAATAAAGAGACATTTTACAGCGCTTAGATTAGAAAGCGCTGTAAAAGGCTCTTGTAATTTACAAACGCTTACATTTACGAAGTTCACTTAATTCAGATTCGAACCGAGGCCTTCCAAGTGTGACAATGTAGATGGTATTTAAATATATGACATTAAAGGAAAAATTAAATATATGACATTAAATAATTGAATGTTGAATAATTGACATTAAATATAAGACATTAAATAATTAAATATATAATATAACTTTAATGTATTCAACAATAATTAATGTGTTAATAATATTGAGGTGGAGATTAATAATAATAAGGTTATATGGAGGTGGAGATTAATAATATAATATAACTTTAATGTATTCAACAATAGATTTGTTGTCTGATGGAGACCTTTTACAGCGCTTACTCGGAGAAGCGTTGTAAAAGACTCTAAGTAAAATAAAATAAAGAGACCTTTTATAGCGCTTATGTGAACAAGCGCTGTAAAAGGCTTTAAAAGGCTTTAAAAATAATATTCATCAGATAGCTAACATGACTTTCTCTAACAGGATTTTCTTCAAACACCTTGTACGTATCATGGGAATCCCTAAAAATACATTGTTAACAAAAACATCAGACCCATTGTTAACAAAAACATCAGACACATTGTTAACAAAAAACATCAGACCCATTGTTAACAAATCAATTTTTCGCAAAATGGCAATAAACCTGAAGATCAAGTTACGATTTAAGAATGAAAGGGAAGGTAAAGAGATAAAAAGGGTGTTGAGATGGAGATTGAAAGAGTAAGCTTTGATGTTTGCGAAGAAGATGCATAAAAGGACTTTGAGGTGGAGTTTGGTGAAGAGGAAGAGATTTTGGTGGGTTTTGCAGAGCTTGTTTAAAAAATAACATAGCAAAACAAAAAAATAACATAATAAGGCCTTTTACAGCGCTTGTTGATAAAAGCGCTGTAAAAGAGCCTTTTAAAAATTTAAATAAGGATGTCTTTTACAGCGCTTCTTTGAGGAAGCGCTGTAAAAGGCTTTTAAAAAAAACAATGAGGCCTTTTACAGCGCTTGTTGATAAAAGCGCTGTAAAAGAGCCTTTTAAAAATTTTAATAAGGATGTCTTTTACAGCGCTCTTTTGACAAGCGCTGTAAAAGGTTTTAAAAAAACAAGCGCTGTAAGGACGCTTTTTAGAGCACTTTTTTAACAAGCGCTGTAAAAGGATTAGGCCTTTTAGAGCGCTCTTTGGAAAAACGCTGTAAAAGGGTTATAAAAAAGCGTTGTAAAAGGGTTATATATATAACAGTAACCTCTTCAGTTTCCTCTTCATTACGTAAACTACACTATCATTGAAACCTTCATTGTTCTTCTCTTCTTTTGCAAGCCCTATAATCCCGTCCATTACGAATTGTTTTTCCACGATCATCTCCTTTATTTCGAACCTTATTTCCATCCAAGATCATTTCGAACCTTATATTTTCATTGAAATACGTAACCCTCATTACGTATTTCTTCAAAATGTTTTTCTGTGAACCTTATTGCTGTGAAATTTCTGTGTTCGCTCTTTTCTTCACATTTCATCTTTCTTCCAACCATTATTCAGGTATTGATGTTATTTATTTTTTGTAATGATTAAAATGCATGTTGAGCTTGTTTAAAATATATATACTGATACATGTTGAGGTTGTTTAGAATAATGCATGATGCATGTTGAGCTTGTTGATATTATATTAAACTGCATGTTGAACTTGTTGTTAAATGGATACAAATAAAGAAATAGAATGTCAAAATGAAGAAGTTGGCACCTCTAAGGCTTATGAAAATGAAGTCAAACGTGGTGCAACTATAATGCAAAAGGTGATTAAAGCAAGGAGCAATGGCACAAAGTTTGAGGTTATACTATACTATACTCTATTTGCTGTGTATTTTTTTAGCTTTTTTTAATAGCATGTACTTACTATATGAGTTTATTAGGTTGGCTGGAATGAAAGTGGTCAGCCAATTGAGCCCAACAGCGCAATGTTTGTAAGTTACATTGGGGCTGTTGTTCGACAAAATATTCCTATTACCATTGACGATTGGAGAGATAAGGCGTCGAAGGATGCCAAAGATATCATATGGAATGATATTCAAGTAAATTTTTTGATCCAATCTTTTGTCATTTATAAATATTTTCATTGAAATACTTTACTTATAATTTTTTTCATTGCAGACAACTTTTGTCCTTGATGAAGGACGAAAGAATTACGTTTTGAGAGTTGCGGGAAAAATCCATCGGGGATTTAGATCGCATCTCTCAAATTTCTATCTAAAAGATAGAGAAGGAAACACAAGTGTTGAACCTCCAAAGATATATCAACATTATATATCAAATGATGAATGGAAAGCATTTGTTTCCAAACGTACTGACCCCACATTTGTCGTAAGTGATTAATTTATTTGCATTTGTGTGTTTTATTATTCATATTCGTAGCGTATTTTAAATTTTTACATAATTGCTATTTTTTTATATAGAATATTAGTAAGGCAAATCGCGAGAGGGCAAGCAACCCGATGCACCCATACAGAAGATCACGTATGGGATATGCACGGCTAGACCAAAATCTTGTAAGTCAATGTAACATCAATGGTTGAGGGAATTTGTATTATAACCTATAGTTTCTAATTAATATTTTGTTTTAACGAATAGCGACAAGAGACCCAATCCGATCAACCATTGGATCGTCATATCTTGTGGAAGGAAGCTCGGGTAAATAAGGATGGAGTGGTTGATAATGAAAATGTTCAAAAAGTAATAGAACTTTGTGTAAGTATATTATGACTTTAATATTGTATTTATAACTTGAATACTTTTTTAAATTGTATTTTAAAAATGCTAATGAACTTAACTATTTTAATGTTGCATGTATTTTAGGAGACGATCGAACAAAGTTCTGAACATGAAGAGTGCAACAAGGCTACTTGCAGGGATATTCTGGGCAAAGTTTTTAATGTTCCTGAATATTCTGGTCGAGTTAGGGGGAAGGGATTTGGCGTAACTCCGAGAAGCTTTTTTTCTCAAGAGAAGCGCCAAAAACCTTCCAACAAGGAAGTATTAGAGAAGCTTAGAATCCTATCTGAGCAAGTGGCACTCTTGGTGAATAAGAATAAAGACAAGCAACTTCCGGATCAGCTCCAAGGTGAAATACAAATGGAGAGTGAAAGCGGGAGTTGCAACGTCGGTTTGAAAATTATTCTCGAGGTAATTAATTACTTACTTGCTTATGTAATTACTTATGCATTAAACAATATTATATATTAATTGTACTTATGTTTTAACTATTGATTTAGGGTGTCACTACATGTTTCCTATACTTGTCCTCGCCCACTCGTCGGAAGGTGGGAAAAGGTAAATTGTACAATACTTTGGGAGAAGTATTGCACAATACTCCGATCCCTGCGGGCCATGTCAAAGTATCGCCTACTGTTGCCTTCGAACCAACTGCACCGTTGCCGATACCGGACAACGACATTGATATGTAGATTTTGGGCGAAGCTGTTGGTAGTTACGTGGCATGGCCCACGAACCTTGTTGCCCTCGTTAAAAGCCCTCCCAGAAACGAATCAGTTACGTCTCCCGAAAAGGTTTGTCACATTTATTGCATAAGCTTTGTCAATTTTTTCAGATTCAATATACTAACATTTAACCTCATTTTTGTAGGTCCAAATAAATAAACCTCCCGCACATCCAAAAAAAGGCAGCAAACCTCAAAAATTGGAGGTTAGTAGAGCTGTCAAATTACAAAGGCCAGAGGCCAATAAAACTGCCAATAAAGCTGCCAAACTTGCAGCAAGAAAAAAACTGGATCGTGGGAAATCAGTCGCTGCTGCTGCTGCTCCAACAATAAGTCAGCCACGCCTTGGTAAATACGGGGCGTATCTTGACAAGCAAGTAAAAAACAAGTTCTGCAGCAGCGACGATTCGCGCATGATACACATGAATATATTCGGAGATGAGTATGAGGAATTGCTCGAAAAGGAGCACGTATACGAACTTCTCGAGCATAAGGAGCTCAGTGCTACTGTGATGTGCTTGTACATAAGGTAAAAAATACTTTTAATTGCATTTATTGGTAATTAATTAAATGTATTGGTAATTAATCTTCTTTAAAATTTTAATTGAAGGTTTTTGCATGAGAAGTTCGTGTGCATGCGGAAATTGTCAAATAAATACTCATTCTTGTCTCCGCATAAGCTGTCCATGTGGAAACACGATCCAGAAAATGTAAAGAAATACATTATAGATATGTTTTTAGGAAATAAAGAAAAGGAAAAATTGTTCTTCGCACCATATAATTCAGGGTACGTAATTTTATCTTTTTAATTGATGAGAATTTAATTTATTAGTTGTGTATAAACAAAATTGCTTAACAAATTTTTTGTTGTTGTAGGGCACATTGGGTGCTATTTGCAATCAATGCGGTCTCTGAAGTTATATACTATTTGGATCCCGTGCATGGCGA
Source organism: Cicer bijugum (assembly GCA_037974875.1). Classification (NCBI taxonomy): domain Eukaryota; kingdom Viridiplantae; phylum Streptophyta; class Magnoliopsida; order Fabales; family Fabaceae; genus Cicer; species Cicer bijugum. Next base: position 431,828 of record JBBPBT010000420.1, read on the forward strand.
TTACAACAAATACTCCGAAATAAAGACTATGTTCGACATGTAAGTAATATTCATTTATTTTTGTTACACATATATATAAATAAGTGTTTGTTCATGCTAAAATAATCACATTTATTCATTTATATAGTGCCCTAAAAGTTTATCGATCTCAAAGAGGTGCGATAGTGTCGAAGCAAAAGTCTAATAATATTATATGGATCCCAATAAAGTGCCCTCGTCAAACAAACAACATCGATTGTGGGTACTATGTATTGAGATTCATGAAGGAGATTGTTGACAAGAATAAAACTATTATCCCAAAAACGGTACGGTATTTTGATTATATGATTTTCATATATAAATTATCTATATATTTGATACTAACTTAATATAATATGTTCAATTTTTATATTGCAGTACTTTGAAAATTCCAGTCCATCATATTTTGAGCAAGATCTGATGGAATTAAAGGAGGAATGGTGTGAGTATGTGATTGAAATGAAAATTATTTGATTTTCTGGGAAATAGCATGCTGTTGTGCAAGGGATCTGAATATTATATGGTGCATAGTTATTATATGTATATGATCATAAGACAGTATATAAACATGCATATGAATATGTTGTAAATTAGGTTCAATGTATATTTAGTTACTTATGTTGTAAATTACTGTGTTACAGGGTAATATATATGTATCATATTGTGTGAACTGATTATGTTTTAACTGATTCTGGCTCTGGTTCTGGTTCTGGTTGTGTTACAGGGTAATATACATGCATATGAATATGTTCTAAATTACTGATTCTGGTTGTGTTGTGTTGTGAGAACTGGTTCAAACTAATTTTGGATAAAAAGATAAAAGACAGCGCTTTATAAAAAAAATGCCATAAAAAGCTAAAAGGCGCTTTT
>JBBPBT010000420.1:434647-449039 GCA_037974875.1 Cicer bijugum
TCTGAAAAAAAAAATCATGTTTATCAAACAATAAGAAATTTCATACTCAAGTTTTAAAAATTGTTTTTCTCCAAAATAAACAACTTTTACAGGTTTGATGTCCACAAACTTTTAAAAAGTACAAAAATGATGTATAAAACTTACAATAATTTTTGTGATGATAACTAACATGTTCAAGAAACATTAGAAAATTTATCTTGCTAAAAAACTCCTAAACAATTAATTTTTAAATAACTGCACTAAAGTTGTTTTACCTAGAAAATTCCTAGAATTTCTTTCAAACCTTCATGCATGTAAAATCTATGACTTGATCATGAATTTTTCTCAAGTAAATTAAATAGATATGCATGTCATGATTAATCCATTTCTAGGTCAATTGAAAAAAAAAATCAAGATTTTTCCATTTTGATTCTTCAACCTTTCATTGAAATGGTTTTTACCTTACTAACACTAAACTTTTCTTTTCATCAATCAAACTTAAAAAATCATAACTTAACATGCAAACCAATAATCAGATTTTTATGATGATCAAATGTTGTTTTATTGAAATTAAACTTTTAATAATTATGATCACACATGAAAAAGCAATATGCAATCATTAAATCAAACATGCAAAATTTCCAAAAAAAATTAAATCGAACACTAATGCTCAAAATTATTTTTTTATCACCAAAAGGAATATAAAAATTTGAAACCTTCTTTACCCTAGTATAAGTTGTTAGATAATATTATTATATATTTGTAATAAGGGTATTTCAGACATTTCTATTATTTTGTATATACTCATTGTAATCCTATTAACTTAAGTTTGGTTCATTATATGTTATGAAACCCTAGAGTGGTTGCCTCTTGGTTGTCTATCTTCTTCCTCTTTTCATTGCTAACATGGTATCAAAGAGCTTTGATTGATTTTGGAATCTATTGTAAAGAAGAGAGAGACTATTTTGATAGAAAAGACAACCACCAAAAGAGAAAAGAGAAGATTAACCCTATTCCCGATTTTGTTAAATCAGTCTCAGAAAAACATCGATTGCATATTTGTTAACTGTTGGATCAGACTGATTTATGGACAGTAGATTCGCAACATTCAGGTCTTCGTCTTCAACGGTCGGATCGGGGAAACGACGTCTGGAGGAGGAGAAATCGTGCTCGCACAACAACAGGTTATCCCTAATTTATTTTGTCTCAGTGATTCTGTTTGTCGTATTTTCCTGTCATTATTTGTTATGGCTGGTGCTAAGGATGATTCTCTTCAAGCTGTTAGTGTTGACATCAATGGACAAAATTACTCTTATTGGAGTTATGTGACGAAAAAAAATTTGATTGGAAAAGATATGTGGGGTTTTGTGGATGGAACTTCTGTTAAGCCTACCGATAAAAAGGATGAAACTCAATATGCAAAAGATCTGAAAACATGGAATATTAGTAATTCAAAAATTATTACTTGGATTAATAATTCTGTTGAGTTGTCTATAGGAGTGCAACTAGCAAAATATGATACTGCTAAAGAGATTTGAGATCACTTGAAACGTTTGTATGTTCAGTCTAACTTTGCAAAACGTTATTAGTTGGAAAGTGATATTAGAGCCCTTAAGCAGAACAATATGGTCATTCAGGAATTCTATTAGGCAATGACTAATATATGGGATCAATTGGCTCTTATGGAATCACCTGAGTTGAAAGTTGTCAAAGCATACATTGATCAAAGAGATGAGCAACATCTGGTTTGGTTTCTAATGGCTCTTCGTGATGATTTCGAGGGCCTTCATTGGGGGATTTTGCATCGTTTCCCCCTTCCTAATGTTGAATCAGTAGTTAGTGAATTGTTGGCAGAAGAAATCAGACTTCAGACTCATTCTGGTGTGTCAAATAAGGGAATTCTCTCAATTCCTCCATCTGTTTTTGTTGCTCCTGTTCAAAAAGGAAAATCTTAAGGGAGGGTTGGGCTTGGTAATGATGAATGTGCATTTTGCAAAGAAAAAGGTCATTGAAAAGAACATTGTCTGAAATTAGGGAGAGCACATAAGAAGAATTTTAGGGGGCCATCGTCCAATGTTGTTGCTTCTATCATTGGCTCTAGTTCTGGTTCTGTATACTCATCTGAGACTGCTTCCCAAATATCTGATATTTCATAACAACTTCAACAACTTCTTGCCAATAAATAACATGCAATGTATGTCACCTCTTCTAAAAGTTTGAACTCGTCTGGTATGTCAGGTATATCTCATTCCATATGGATTCTTGATTCTGGAGCATCTCATCATATGACATACAATGATAAATCTTTGGTGTATATGACATACAATGATAAATCTTTCTGATACTAGAGCAGCAGATACTCCTCTTGAGTTGAATGTGAAATATGTTGCATCGGATGGTGTTCCTTTACCAGATTCCACTTTGTATCTTACTTTGGTTGGCAGTTTAGTGTATGTCACGATTACCAGACCTGACATTGCTTATGTTGTTCATGTTGTTAGTCAGTTTGTTGTCTTTCCGACTACAGTACATTGGGCAGCAGTTCTTCGGATTCTTCGTTATCTTTGAGGAACTCAATTTTAGAGTCTTCTCTTTCCGTCGTCATCTTCATTAGAGTTACGAGCTTATTCTGATGCTAATTGGGTTGGTGACACCATAAATTGTAATTCTACCACAGGATTTTGTATCTTTCTTGGAGACTCTCTTATTTCTTGGAAGAGTAAGAAACAAGATATTGTTTCTCGTTCTTCTACAGAAGCTGAGTATCGTGCTATGGCATCTACTATCGCTGAAATAATTTGGTTGCGTTGGCTTTTGTCTGATATGGGTATCTCTCTTTCTGAGCCAACTCCGATGCACTGCGATAACAAGAGTGCTATTCAAATTGCTCACAACTCGGTCTTTCATGAACGCATCAAACACATTTAGATTGATTGTCATCTTACTCGTCATCATCTTCAGCATGGAACTATTACTCTACCGTTTGTCTCTTCTTCTTTACAGATTGCTGATTTGTTTACAAAGATGCATTCCATCAAACGTTTTTGTTTTTTAGTTGACAAACTCTCGATGCTCCATGTTAATGCATCGTGAGTTTGAGGGGAGATATTAGATAATATTAGTATATATTAGTAATAAGGGTATTTTAGATATTTCCATTATTTTGTATAAATACTCATTGTAACCCTATTAACTTAAGTTTGGTTCACTATATGTTATGAAACTCTAGAATGGTTGCCTCTTGATTGTTTATCTTCTTCCTCTTTTCATTGTTAACATAAGTATGGTTTGGCCTTCTTCAAAAGAAAAAGGGAGAAAGAAAATTGTTCCTACAGGAGTCAAGAGGAAGAGATCTTATTGTTGGAAGTTTAGTATTTTAGTGTCTTGATCTCAGACACGTACGAATTTTTGGAGAAGTAAAGAAAAAAAATAAGATAAAATAATTAGAAGAAACTGAGAGATTTTTTTTTTTTTAGCTAATTAATTTTGTATAAAAAATTATCCCTATTTATGTGTTGAGTGGCCAAGCAGCGTCAACAACACCACTAACAATTGATACAAGTCCTCAAACCTATTACATACTATTACTATTGATCAAAGTTTCCCATGATTTCAAATCAAATCTTTTAAGTTATATTAGAACTAATCTACTTACCTATGTCATTTCATGTCTTCTGTAGTCAACTATTTAGTATCAGTGTAAAATTCGTCTTTTGACGATTTTAGTCAGAAAATTTTAACATTAAATAGTATCGGTAATAATTCTTAATGAATAAATTATTATTTAACGCTCTCATTCAACCAGAAATAATTGTAGGAACTCTTAATTTAATTTTTGTCAAATTCTGAGTTTGTTTGAAAATTAAATGACGAGTTAACTTCATTGACTATTCTAAAAATAATAAAATTTAGTTCTAAATTTTTCTATAAACATTGTATCATGATTTAGAAAATAATATTATTTTTATTTTAATATTTTAAAATTAAAAAAATTTCGATGTATTGAAATATACCTAATTTCAAATAATACTACAAAAATCTATGAAACTAAAAATCTTATATTCAAAAATGGATAATTAAGCCTTAAAAAATTTGTCTCACTGGGGGTATTACAAAAAAAAAATAGACAATTATTAGAGCTATCAAAGTTAATCTTTTATTATTTGAATTGATATGAGATCTTAACGTGAATAAAAAAAAAAAGTTTATTGGTGGTGTTAATGTAAATCAGTTGTGGTTAGACGTAGTTGCTTTTGTTCTAATTAAAGTCTCAAGTTAGAACCATATCGTTTATATATTTTAAATTGTCTGTTGGTTGAAATCATTTGAGTGATCGAATTCGAAAAAGGTTAGTTTAGTTGGAAGATTAATAGTTTATTTAAAGGAGGTTGTTTAGTTCTTCTCCAATTTGTCTTGTCCTCTCCATAATCGGTATACTTTTCTTTATTTCTTAACACCCCTTCTAGTATAATTCTTCGTATTGAATCTCTTTTTAAATATTTTACATGGAGAAGCGGCGAGGAAGCTAAAAAATTCCATTGGATGGAGTGGAACAAGGTGTGTGTAGTCAGAAAAAAGGTAGATCGGAGGTTCGTAGAGTGAAAAAATTTAATTGTGCTCTTTTAAGTAAATGGGTGTGGAAGTTAAGGGTTGAAAATCAAAGGCTTTGGTTCAAAGTGTTGGATAAAAAATATGGGATGGCTGGTAATGTTGGGGGCTAGGATTTCTTATAAGGGGTCAAATTGGTGGAAGTATTTAAATATTGTTTTTGAAGTGTCTAGTACTCGGAGGGTTAGGTGGTTTACGATTAATTTGGTTCGAGTGGTAGTTAATGGTAGAGGTACATTTTTTGAAGTTAATAGTAGAGATATATTTTTTCTATGTGATATTTGGTTGAAAGATAGTCGCATGTGTGATAGATTTAGTCGTTTTTTTAGTGTGGTGGGGATACATACTTTTTGATGTATAATATGTTTAGTCTTGATCAAAGGGTGGGTGGGGAGACATGGTGTTTCACGAGAAATTTGTTTGTTTGGAAAGAGAAACTGTTTTGCAAGATAATGTCTTGGATATAGGTGGTATTGGAACATAGAGTATTTTATTGTGTGAATTTAAAAATTTATTGAAGTTCTATATTAGAAAGAAACAATTTTTTAAATTCAAGTGGAGGATAGTTGGAACATAGTGTGAATTTAAATTTTTTTAAGTCTCATATTTTCGGAAGTCCCACAATGGATGGAAAACATATGTGAGTTTGCTTTCATCACTATATAATGAGTTTTAAACTATTGTGGAAAGTACATCAAAGTTGGATGCATTTATCAACTTTCTCTTTTCTCTGTTTTCTTTTATGGTGGTCTAATTTCCGAGCCACTTCTCCTATTCCTTTATGTCCATTCAATATTTATGAACTGTTTTTGTAATTCTAGAACGGTTCTCTATGGTGCAGGGGAACTCTGATACAGTGAATCTAGACTGTTTTATTCTAGAGACTTCTTGGTTGATATAGTCTATCTTGCACAATTTGGACAGTATTGTGAAATGTCTTAAAGAGAGCGACCTAGTTTGTGACTTAACCTAGTAATATTTTTGGTGTCATAAATTGTGATTTTTAAATAATTTTCTTAAACTCAAAAATAGAAATTTTAAGACGTTTATTTTTGTCATGTCAACCGAATAGATTACTGGATTTGGTTTTGTTGCATCTGATTTCAATAAAATGTTTTAGTTTGAAGTAAACATAAAATGATAAGAAAGCTGGAGAATTAACCCATGGGAGAATAATTATAAGAATTATATTCTTAATAGACTTGTTGATAGTATTCTTAACTCTAGTGCTACATCTCATTGGTGTGTGGAAAATATATTGCTTATTTGCTATGTTTTGAATAGAGTTCCTAAATTTAAAAACTAAACATCTCTTTATGAGGTAGTGAAGAAAAGACAATTGAACTTGTCTTATTTTCAAACTTGGGGTGGTTTGGCTTATGTAAGAATCCCCGATCCCAAGCGAATTAAACTCGCCAGTAGAGCCTATGAATGTGTATTCATTGAATATGCAATAAAAGAACAAAGTGTATAGGTTTTATGACCTAAATGCAAAAGTGATTATAGAGTCAAATGATGTTGACTTCTATGAAAATGAATTTTCTGTAAAATGGAGAAGTAGTGGGGGCAGCAAACCAAGTCACATTCTTGTATCTATAAGCAGCTAACAATGCGAAACAAAAACTTTGAAGAAGTAAGAGAGTCATTGTTGCTTAAAAATTATGGACCCGAATATGCGACTTATACTTTAGAAGTGGATCCTGCAAATCTTTAACAAGTTTTGTCATATTTGGATGCAGATTTATTGCAAGAAGCAATAAATGATGAAATGAATTCTCTAGAGTCTAACAAGACCTGACATTTAATAGACTTGTCTTTTGGTTGCAAACTAAAAGGTTGTAAATGGATCTTGAAAAAGAAACTAAAATCCGATGGAACTGTTGATAAATACAAGGCATGCCTTGTAGCCAAAGGTTTTAGACAAAGAAAATATAAATTTATTCGACACTTTTTCACCAGTCACTAGAATAACATCCATTAGGATACTCATATCACTTGCGGTTATTCATAACCTGGTGATACACCAAATGGATGTTAAAATAACTTTTTTAAACGGTGCTCTAGAAGAAGAAATCTATATGGAACAATCTAAAAGTTTTGTAATTTAAGGACAAGAAAATAAGGTTTGTAAGTTAGATAAATATTTGTATGGTCTTAAACAAGCTTCTAAGCAATGGTATGAAAAGTTTGATAACTAGATTATATTGAATGAGTTTAAAGTGAATGAAAGTGACAAATGTATTTATTATAAATCTGACAATGACATTTGCACTTTTATATGTCTCTATATAGACGACTTACTTATATTTGGATTAAACAATCGTGCAATAAATATTGTTAAATCATTGTTGTGTTACAGCTTTAATATGAAAGACTTCGGAGAAACGAACGCAATCCTTGAAATCATGATTACTAGGTTAGAAAATGGAATTTCTTTGGATTAGTTTCACTATGTTGAGAAAATTCTAAAGAAATATAAATACTTTGATTGGAAGCCTACTTGCACACCATATGATTCAAGTGTGAAACCTTTCAAAAACACTGGTGAAAGTGTTAGACAAATTGAATATACAAGCATAATTGGCAGCCTCATGTATGCCACTGATTGTACTAGACCCGACATTGCCAACTTCGTGAGACTGTTGTGCAAGTTTACCAATAGACCTAGTATGGAGCATTGTCGCGCTATCGAAAGAGTCATGAGATACCTAAAAAGGACCATGAGTCTAGGATTTTATTATCAAAGATATCCCGACGTCCTTGAAGGATACATTGTTGTTGATTGAAGCATTTTATCACATGACTCCAAAGCAACAAATGTCTATATTTTTAGTATAGAGAGTGGTTTTGTATCTTGGAAGTCGAAGAACATACGATATTGACTCAACCAACTATGGATTTTGAAATGATAACACTAGCTACTACTATTGAAGAAGGGAGCTGGTTGAGATCCTTTGATGGGAAAAACATATGACAAATATATTGATCCACTACGATAGTATTGCGGCTATAGTGAAGATTGAGAATCGTTATTATAACGATAAGAGACAACAAATTCTTCGCAAGCACAACATTGTTAGCAGATACTTTGACGAAAGGGTTAGCTAGAAAGAAAGTCATAAATACATCCAAAAGGATGAGACTAATGCCTATAAAATCACTCATTATGGTAACCCGACCTAAAAGACTGGAGATCTCAAGAATTATGTTCCATGGGTAACAACAAGTCGTGAAGTGATATGAGATGAACATGTAATTATAAATAGAGGTAATAACTCAAGACGTTTCGCAATGACTTTTGATATAATAATAATAACCAAATTGAAAGTTGAAATTAAAAAGGGGATTTTTTAAATTTTTGTTTCAATAGATGAGCAAAATGATTAATCTACTTTTTTGAGTTTCAAACCAATCACAAATTCTATTAATGAGTTTAATTTCTAATTCTTAATTCAATTCTTATTTGACTATAGAATTGATCAAACAAGCGTAGTCAATCATATGTGAATTCAGTCTCTTTGACCGAATTAAGCATCACAATTATCAAAACATTACAATTAACAATCAAGCTTCGTAAAATTATAATTCAATTAAATTAGAAAGCAAAACCAAATTCTATCAAATGAATTTAATCGATCTTATTGAAATTCAATTTAAGCAATCAGAATATCAATATAATCAAATACACAAAGATAGAATCATGAAGCAAAATTGACAGTGTAACCTGAATCTCAAAGTGTTGTAAAACTCTAAACTTGTGGATTAATCTTATAAAATTACCCTTCCATAAAATGAAAATAAAAAGTGTTTATTTCTTGTAGCAATCTGAATCCTAAAAATTCATGTCCCTAGAAAAGAAAAGTAAACTCCCAATATATAGTACTTGAAATTAGTCTTTAGGGTTTTGGTTTTAGGGTTTAAAAACAAGTGGCTCGCCATTTAAAGTTATTACAAAAGTCCAGATTACAAAATCTGCAATTTAGACCTAGTAAAGTTCGGCATTGGTTTTTTATTCCAACAAGAAAGTTGTAGCTCTGATTTTTAGTTTTCCAACGCTTGCTCGTATGCGTCAACCCGATATCTAGAGCTCAAGTTATGGCCTATAGAGCGAGAAATTGTCAAAATGCAAATAATAAAACTACAATAAAATTTCGACCCAAAGTTTAAAAACAAGCTAAAAAATTATTCTAAGCTATAAAGAACTTATAAAATACCAAACTAAAAAGCTAGAAACTTGTGCCCAAATGCTATGATCAAATTCCCCCAGACTTAAACTTTTGCACTCTAAGCAAAATAATGCATGTGATTCTAAATATTCTTATGAATGTAAAATGGTCAGAGAAAAAATATATTTCTAACTTAAGGCAATCATGAATAGTTTTGTTATCACAACCAAGACAAACAAGACGACAAGTTAACTAAAGAATGCAACATAAGTGATAGAGTCCTCCATTGATATAAATTTTGTTTGAAGTGTTTACACTCAAAGTGTTTGGGCTATTGTTTACACTCAAAGCACATCATGAAAGCTAGCACTACCAAAGGCTTGATAAGTCTCTATAATCTATATTTGAAACACATGCACATAATGATCAAAAGGTCTTTATTCAGGTTGTAACGTGGCCAAGGTAAGGGTGTGATAATCCTAAAGAGACTAGGGCTGAAAATCAAAGAGGATAAATGAGTAATTATTAAGAGAGAAAAATAACATTATGAAGTAACTCAACAAAATATCATTGACTTTTTTTTTCACTCTCTTTGCTTACAACACAACCATTTTTTCTCATTTTATTCCTCATATATTTTTTTCTTTTCTTTTTATCTATTTATTTTTATTTTTGTTTTATTTTTGATTTTTTTTATAACCCTCAAATTTAAACAAACAAGTTGAGCACCCCTACACTTATTTAAGGAAATACTCTTTTATCCCCAAGATCGTGTCAATTCATTATTTTTTACTTTTAGACTTCTAATGAGCTATATAACAAATAATGAGATAATTAGGCTCAAATGGGCTTAAACAAATGGATAATTGTAGGGTAGACTTATTCGGCTAGTAGCTTAACAAGAAAAAAATGCCTAGATCTTTTCGATATATGCATACAGGCAAGAGTCGAGTCAAGTTCTGGCGTAACTAGCAATCATGAGTGAGACACCACACAAGAAAAAAAAAAGATGAAACAATGTATTCCATTCATAATAATGCTCAAAAAACTCACAAAGGTTAATGACCTATCACAAATGATACACAATTTAGCATTTTAATCCAATTTATTTTACCAAGAATGCAAAAATACTATCCCATCATGCGAGTCTAAACAAACTCTTAACATTTACAACCATAAAATCTGATGAAAAAGTATGCAGTACAATGTCCATTTTTTTTTTTCGAAATATAACAAAAAAAATCCTAAATAATAAATTCCTAAATAATACCACCCCAAACTTAAATTACACATCATCCTCAATGAAATTAACAATTATAAAATAAGAGTAAGGAAAGGGAGCTCCCAGTTCAAACTTCCGCGTAGGTGGGCTTTTCCAAGGAGAGTTCTTCTATAGTAGCATCTTCAAACACATAGCTCTCATAGAATAGTTTAAGGCATTGTCCATTTACTTTAAACACTTTCTCGATGTTTTCACTTTTTATTTTAACTACACCATGAGGAAAAATGTTAGTAACAACAAAAGCATCAACCCACTTCGATCGAAGTTACTCAACCATAATTTTTAGATGGGATTTGAACAATAAAACTTTTTGGCCAATGGAAAATTCCTTGATTTTTTTCTAATTTTCTGGTGCAATTTCGGAGCAATTCGAGACAGTCGCATAAAAATCGAGTTCTTCTGACTAGCAACGTGCCTATGAGCTAGTACAAGTCTATCCGACCTGTAGAGTAAAAAAAAACACAAAGAAACAGTTGTTAGGACGGTTATTACTACTCTAAAACTGATAAATATTGTTATCAGAGAGTCCCTAGCAACAACGCCAATTTGATCAATTGTCGCACACAAGTCAAATATAATCGATAAAATGTAAATAGAGATAATAACTCAAGTCGTTTCGCAAGGACTTTTGATATAAAAATAATAACCAAATTGAAAGTTGAAATTAGAAATGAGTTTTTTTTAGATTTTTGTTCTAACCGATGAGCAAAACGATTAATCCACTTATTCGAGTTTCAAACCAACCACATATTCAATCAATGAGTTTAATTTCTAATTCGTGATTCTATTCCTATTTGACTATAGAATTGATCAAACAAGCATAATCAATCTTATGTGAATTCAGTTTCTTTAACTAGATTAAGCATCACAATCATCAAAATATTAAAAATAACTTCGCAACATTATAATTCAATTCAATTAGAAATTGAAACCAAATTCTATCAAATGAATTTAATCGATCTTATTGAAATTCAATTTAAGCAATCAAAATATCAATATAATCAAATAAACAGAGATAGAATCATGAAGCGAAATTGACAGTGTAACCTGAATCTCAAGGTGTTGATGAAACTCTAAACTCGTGGATTAATCTTATAAAATTAGTCTTCCATGAAATTCAAATAAAAATTGTTTATTTCTTGTAGCAATTTGAATCCTAAAAATTCATTTCCATAGAAAAGAAAGTAAACTCCCAATATATAGTACTCGAAATTGGGCTTTGGGGTTTAGGGTTTAAAAATAAGTGGTCCACTATTTAAAATTATTACAAAAGTCCAAATTACGAAATCTGCAATTTAGTCCTAGTAAAGTTCGACATTGGGCTTTTATTCCAACCCAACCGTTGTAGCTATGATTTTTAGCTTTCCAACGCCTGGTCGTATGCGTCAAACCGATATCTAGAGCTCAATTTATGGCCTACAGAGCGAGAAATGATTAAAATGCAAATAATAAAATTATAATAAAATTTCAACCCAAAGTTTAGAAACAAGCTAAAAATTTATTATAAGCTATAAAAAACTTATAAAATAGCAAACTAAAAAGCTAGAAACATTAGTCAAAATGCTATGATCAATGGGACAAATGCCTATAGAGTCATTCATTATGGTAACCCGACCTAAAAGACTGGAGATCCCAAGAATTAGGTTCAATGGGTAATAATAAGTCGTGTAGTGATATGAGATGAACATGCTATTATAAATTAGAGAAACATGATTCCTGAAATGATGATAAGATGATGTAATAGAAACTCTTAATGAAATTTATACTATATGTAGAGTGAAGTACCTAGCTACAATAGTATTCTTGATAGACTCACCTATGTGAATGTGGAAGTTGAGTCGCTTCTTATGGAATTTTGAGGCATAATTTCTAGTGTGTTCACTATACTAGGATACACGTGTAGGACCATTAATGCATGGCCTTTTGAGAATACATCCTATAAAAAGGTTGTGTGTGGGTTTGATGTCAGAGATAGAATTCAAGATTATGAGTCACTCTTGTTGAATCTGAATCTTACTTAGTATGTAATGGTTTAAGTCAAAAGACATATTTGTATTTGTTTGTGCACAATCTTATAGAAGCGTTTGACGCTATGTCAGAATTTTTTTTTTTATTTAAATTCAAGCGGAGGATTGCTGGAACAAAGAGTATGATATTTGTGAATTTAAAAATTTATTGAATTTCCACATTGGAATGAAACATTTTTTTAAATTCAAGTGGGGCATTGTTGGAACATAGTTTAAATTACTTTTTTTTTTTTTTGAATTCCCACATTGAAAAACTCTCATATTTTGAGTAGTTTTCAACTCTATAAATACTAAAGTCCCACATTGAATAGAAAATATATGTGGGTTTGCTTCTAACACTATATAATGAACTTCAAACTATTGTGCAAAATACACAAAAGTTGGATGCATTTTCCAACTTTCTCTTTTCTCCTTTTTCTATTATGTTCGTGTGACTTCCAAGCAACTTCTCTCCTTTCTACTTTTAGAGTGGTTGTTATGTCGTAATCCCTTTGAATTTTAGAGCGGTTTTGTACCATAGTCCTATTGATTTCTAGAGCCTTTGTTATGTCATAGTTTCATCGATTTTTTGGTGGTCTTAATACCACTATCATTTAGAGCGGTTTTTATTTCGTAGTATCATTGATTTTTTAGTGGTCACAATACCACTATGAGCGGTGTTTTGTGTCATAGTCCTTTTTATTTGAGTGGTAATAATATCATATTGGGAATGGCTTTAATTGCCATATTAAGAGTGATTTTAACAGTCATATTGAGGATGTAATTCTAAAACGGTTTTCTATGATGCAATGAAACTCTAATATAGTAAATCTAGGCAGTTTTATTTGGGGACTTCATGGTTAAAAGTCTGTCTTGCACAATTTAGACAATGTCGCAAAACGTCTTAAACAGAGCGACCAAGTCCCCGACTCAACCTAATAATATCTGATGTGGTATAAATTGTGATTTTTAAATAATTTTCTCAAACTAAAAAATAACATATAGACGTGACGTAATACTTATGGTGGTCGATATTACATGAGGGGAGCAAATCATTATCTGAAGGAAGATGCTAGCGTTGTGGCTTCAAACTCCATTGATTTGTTTTGGAACAACTCAATTCTAACTAAAAACGATTTTGCAACCAGGGCATCCATCACAATTGAAACTGAAAAACAACATCCTTCAGTCTTTTCGTTTCAGCCTCCAACCACTAACCTATTTATTTGATTCTCCTGACCACCATCAAAACTATACTCTAAATCCAAAATATGACTTCACATTAGAATTTGGTAAGATTGGTATGTAACAACATAAGTAATATGTATTAAGTCATCCAATAGTATAAGCCAATATGCCGTGCAAATAATGGTAAACCATATATATCATTAAACTATTCCACCAATCAACACCTAAAACTCAGCCTCTCCAGCATGTCACGAACCCACATACAGAAATCATGATGGTGAATCTAGCGAAGTTTGCGAGGCTTATAGAAAATTAAAGAAGTGTCACCAGAGAGAACCAGAGACTTTGTTCTCATATCTAAAACCTTTTCATTTCAAACTTTTTTATTTTATTTTAAAAAGAATCTTATCATTTAGGGAGTAGCTGTACCTTTATTGAAATGTTTATTTTTTCAAAAAATGTTACACGTTCACATAAGTGGTATGTTTAGCTGATTTAAAAATATTTTACGTATTTACAAAAATGTCATCACTTTATTTTCTACATTAATTTGTCATTTACCCAACTTAAAAAATTGTTGAAATATGTATTTTACACTATTGAATTTTAGTAAAAAAATAATAATAATTAAATTATATATGTTTATCCTAATTTATACTTTAAAATTGTTTAATAAGGATTAGTTCAATTCAACTAATCTATATAAAAAGAAAATCAATTCAATTAATTATTTCCAATAAATAATAATTCTTAATTACTTAAAATTTTATTACTATTTACGATCATCAATTGGAAACAATGATCGTTTTCAATTTATGCTATTCATTAATTCTCTATATGATTTAAAAAATATATATTTTGAGTTAAAAACTACAATTTTATTTTTTTAAAATATGCAAAAAGACATTATACACAGTCACACATGCTACTGCGCTATATAACTCCATTTGAAATTTTTTTTTCCTAAATATATGTTAATTTTTTAGATTACTAAATATATGTATTTAATTTATTTAAAATATACCATAATTAATACTATTAAATTGATGAGAATATATAAGAGGAATTTCATTTATGAATATTGTGAATATAATTTTTTTTATATTATTAATCAATTACAGCTATTAAATTATTAATTATATTTAACTTTCATCATAATTATT
>JBBPBT010000420.1:457123-537381 GCA_037974875.1 Cicer bijugum
TGTTTATAAACTCATATGTAATATTACTCAAATATACTCACATGAAAAAAATACTCTACAAACAAAATCAATAAATTATGTTATTTTTGAAATTTTAAAATCTTCTCCACCATAATAGTAATATCTTAAAGTTTATATATCATACACAACACACGAGCCATATTCTAGTTAACATAAAAACATAGTAAGAACTTCTTGAAATTTAAGAGAGAAAGAAGAATAATAATCTCAAGAGAGAAAAAAAAGAAGAAAAATAGTAAGACTTTTTAGATGGAAGGTGGAGAGTAATAATTTTAGACATCGCGTAAAGAGAAAATTTAATTAGAGAGAAGTTAAAAGTGAAAAACGAAAAAGAAAAAATTATATCTAAGAAAGTGGTACATTTGCTAACTTGTGCTTTTGAGTGTTTTAATCCTGAAACAAGAATTGATTTTAATCTAAGCATCTTATTCATAAAAGAACAAACTTAATTTTTGTTTTTGATAATATAAAAGAAAAAGAACATAGTTACGATTGAAAGACACACAATGAAAACATTGTGGTTGTTGATGAAGAACGTTATGTTGATGACATAAAACTTTTTAATATATTGAAGCAATTTTAAGCACCTTAAATACATTTAATTTAACTCAGTAATGAAATAAATTTGATATAGAGGTCATTTTAAGAATATTGTATTTGATATACCATTTATGAACAAACATGATTGAAAAATTATTTAAAGAAAGTTATTTATGATACACATACTATGAGAACATGATATAAAGGCTTTGAATGATCCAACGCTAATGCCAACATTACTTCTAGATTTTATTTAGACCAATATGAGGAAAACAACGTATGCATTGACATTTCAAAGGTGACCCACGATTTTGAAAAGAGCATCCTTATTGTTATCCTACTTGCAAAACGCTAAAAGACAAAACCAAGTGAAAGCAAGTACAAGGGAGAGTCAACATTTTTCCATTTTCCTCTACTGCAATAGTGAATGACTTAGAGATGACACATGCTGCAAATTTCACATCAACTTGTCATTCATAAAATGCAAGATAATGTTTTGCCCATGAAGATATCGTTCTTCCTAGTTTGCACTTGACATGGAGACAACTCATCAAAGTGATTGCTTTTTGCATAAATTTCAGTGTTCAATAGCTCTATTTTCCTACAACAATATGAAGATTTCCTCATCTATAAATATGAATGATTGTTGCACTTGAAATGCAAGAGTCTATGCTACAATATCATCATCTACTTGTTTTATTCTCAAAAGTTTATTCATAAGACTTTTTTATCATGCACACTTGTGTTTGTGCACTTCAAGCTCATGATACATAATTCTGAGTGTATTGATTCAGTTTCACTTTACTTTTCAAATTTGTCTTTTGAATTTTCATAACAAAAAAACCAAACTTTTCTATATATATTGTAAAAGCTCTCAAAATCTTTCTTTTGTAATTGTTGAGAGATTGTATAAAGTCTTTTTAGTACAAATTATATTAAATTTAATTGCGATTTAATAAAAAGTGTAAAAGAGTTGAAAAATATTATCTTTAACAAAATAATGAAAAGTCTCCCAATATAAGTTATTAAAATTTTTTATTGGAAAGTTTATACAAATAACGTTGTTCTTTCTATTGATACTAATTTTTCATCCAATTGTTTACTTGAGATGGTTATTTTGTTTTTATTTATAATGTCACAATTCAAACTATTCCTAGCAACAAATCATTTTTAAATTGACCACAAATCAAATTTTTTTAATGTCCTCAGTTGCCTTTGAACCACATGCTCAATGAATAATCCCATCCTAATTTATGATACGTCGATACGTTTTTCAACCGCACAATTTATAGAGTCACACTTTTGGTATGTTGTCTATCGTCACATGTTCATCTCAATAGTTGACCAATATTATTAATCAAGCAAACAGTATGTGACTGAAAAAACCTTATCCTTTTATAATTTAAAGAAAGGCCAAAAAATCACATCATGAAGACCACTTTACATTGTTTCATGATTCATATCCACAAAATTAAAATCTTAATCTTTCGAAAAAATATTATGACAAAAATTAGCATAGGACAAGGTACTAAAATATTGTCCTACCCAAATCCGGGTTCTTGTGATAGTTTCGGATATATAAAATTATCCGCAACCCGACCCATTTAGAAATTCCATAAGAAAGAGTCATGAAATATCAACCCATTAATGTTCTCATCTCCATAATCATAACTTGGCAATTCCGGCACAAAGAAATCGCCACAAAAATCATCAAAATCCGGAAAAATAGAATAATCGGGTATATAATTACCCGATCCATTTACTGATAACCCGTTATCTGCGATTTCGCAGTCCATCTGAATCGTCGCATCGGAGAGGGCCGGAGACTGTGATTCCATAGGCAACAATGCTGTCCCCACCGATGAAGTCGGAGTTTCAATCAAAGTGTTAACGGGTCGACCCGAATTTGCAAAACGGGCAGCAGCAGCTTGAATCTGAGAAGGTGTCATAGACCTCCCTCCCGGAATATCCGGCGGATCATCGGGAAAATTAAACTTAGCACCACTGCCACGTAAGCAAAACATAGCCGCGTCAAATGCACGCGCGGCTTTAACAGCAGAATCATAAGAACCTAACCATATTCTTTGTCGGCTGTTTGGTAATCTGATTTCCGACACCCATTTTCCCCACTTCCTCTTCCTTATTCCTCTATACAATGAATCGCTTCTCTCCGCTGCAGTTTTTTCCATGTTCGATTTCACCATTCTTTTTGTGTCCTTACACTACACAAATACTTGAAATGTTTTTTTTAGTACGATTGATTTTCTGTGTCTTTTTTTTTTTTATTGAATTATGTTGTTGTGACGTTGTTGGAATCGAAAGGTGTTGTTGTTTAGAGGAATTTCTGTCGTATGCTGTTCTTTGGCTGCGTTTGAGAGTGAAGAGTTTTGCGGCTGAATATATATAGTAGCATAAGCCATAAGTGAAGCGAGTGAAGGAATTTTGACTAACTGTGAAGTGTCAACGGAGTTGGAATGCGTGTTTGATTGCACACGTGTAAGATAAGGAGAGTTGTGATAATATTCTTGGCTACGCGTCCCAGGAGACAAAGGTTGGACCACGATTTATACTTTATATAATCCATGTGAATGATGTGATGTATATACAATCCATTCTATTTAAAACCGTATTCCATTTACTCTTCACTCTCACTCGATCACTTCAATTAGTTGTTCATTCTTTTTTGCATCAAACTATATTTTAATTTGCGGCTTGATTGAGTACCTTTAGTAATCCTTTATTAGTTTTAGGCTTAATTGCAATTTTGGTCCCTGTATTTTAGCTGAATCGTGAAAGTAGTCCTCCCATTTTGTTTCTCCCCAGTTTTGGTCCCTCAAGCAGAATTTTGGTCCAAAACTTCATAAAATTTTATTTTTTTTGCATTTATTTAAGTCACATCATGCCTCAAGATCTCATTTGGAACAATTGTACCTAAAATATATGATTATAAATGATATAATAAGGCTTTAAAAAATGAAATTTCATCAAAATTTGGACCAAAATTTTGTTTGAAGGACCAAAACTGGGGAGAAACAAAATAGAGAAACTACTTTCACGATTCAGCTAAAATAGGGGGACCAAAACTGCAATTAAGCCTTAGTTTTAAAGTGGATGCCAATGCATTCATAAGGCAACAAGGACTTCGTGCAAATGTATACTAGTAGTAATTCTTTATTCTTTATATCCACGAGAACTTCAACCATCAATCACAATATCAATACTCTATTTTATTTTAAATATAAACAAAACCAAGATTTATTTTTATTTTAAATTCAATATATATTAATTTTTTTTTTATTTTTTTTAAAGAAATTTAAGATCGGTGTAGTATTAATTAAATTAAATAAAAAATATACATTTCATAATCATGTAAATTTTTATAATTGATGAGACATAACATCAAAATATTGTTATAAGTAATGAACACTCATCACCTAACAAATCGATTTTGTAAGGGTTGAGTCAAATTATAAAATAATTTCAGAGCATATCTAAGATCTATTAGAACATTTGTTATCATAGCACGTTCTTAACGTCCAATTTGTATTATATATCATGAAAATATGTTTATAAGGGAAGAGACATATCTTACCTCGTAAGTTGATTTTTGTAGAGATTGAAATAGACCAAATGTCTTCTACTTATAAATATATTTGTAGGTTATATCTCATCCGGATAAAAATTTACAAATAAGGATTTGAGTAAAGGTATTTATGGCATGCATATTGTTGGTTGGTTTTCTCCTTGATCTTCCTTACCTTAGCTGTAGTCTGTTGCACCATCTCTGGTCCGACGATCTTATTTTCACCATCCTTATACCAACACAAGGGTTTTCACAACTTAGCAAAATCAACACAATTACAACTACATCTCAGGTTCAAAACACTCAATCATAAAATTGAAACAAACACACTACACACAATTTGTTCCAAAACATAGCACTTAGTAATATCATCACATTCATGAATTCGAATCAAACACGACTCGTGTGCCAAGCACCCTAATGCAATGCGTATATGCCAAAATGCATGGACTCGGAATTCCAAACCAAAACCCTCCTCGAAGGACCGTAAATCATAATTGTACCGCCTATCGCAGGCCAAAGTACCAATTACCGAGGTGCCACCTATCACGGGTTAGCACGATTTACTAAAAAGCGTAAATCGTAAACGTACCACCTATCACAGGTTAGTACTGTTTATCGAGGTGCCACCTATCACGGGTCAGCACGATTTACCAAAAGAAAAAGCGTAAGTCGTAAGGGTACCGCCTATCACAGGCCAAATTACTACTTACCGAGGTGCCACCTATCACGGGTCAGCACAACTTACCAAAAAGTAAATCGTAAACGTACCACCTATCACGGGTCAGTACAGTTTACCGAGGTGCCACCTATCACGGGTCAGCACAATTTACCAAATGAAATGCATGAGCATACACTAACTCCATTCACAACAATCGTTAGGTAAATGCAGATATTAAAAGATTCTCCATTTTTAATACTCATTTACTCAACCGATTTTCACACCAAAACATTAAGCAAACAGACATATTAAGAGATTCCCCATTCTTAATATACTTTTGACTTCAACGATTTCCACAACAAAACATTCAGTAAACAAGTCTTAAGAGATTCCCCATTCTTAATACTCATTTCACTGAAACAATTTTCAAAAACAAACATTAAGTAACCAAGACATTAAGAGATTCCCCATTCTTAACGCTCAGTTAACTTAAACCATTTTCAAACAACATTAAGTAACTAAGACATTAAGAGATTCCTCATTCTTAACGCCCAGTTAACTTAAACGATTTTCAAAACAACCTTAAGTAAACGAGACATTAAGAGATTCCCCATTCTTAATTCTCATTTAACTTAAACGATTTTCCCAAACTCACATTAAGTAAACATAAGTATTAAGAGATTCACCATTCTTAATACTCGTTTAACTTAATGGTTTTCAAATTCCACACAGAACAAACTCAAACATACTTTCACATTCAATCCATAATTCGCACCAAATCATTTTCCACACAAACCACACAAACACATCTCAAGTTTCATCAGTATCAATTAAGAACACGTCAAAAACAATGAACACAAATCAACACAATCCACCACTCAAACACACAAGTTTCATTCACTCAAAGTCATACATAAATGAGTTTAAATTTATTTTCCACGAAGCATTCATCAATATAACCAAAACCTAACTCTAAGATTTTACCCATAAAGCCTTAGATACATTTCCCAAATCTATACTCTAACCCTAACAAAATTCTTTTCCACACAACTACAGATAATGCCCTAAATGCAAACTAAAAGTTTGGAAGGAGCCTTTACCTTAACGTTAGCTTTAACGTCGATTTACAGCACCACGATCGATTCCGATAAAAACTTTGCTCACGACGTTGCTTCCAAAGTTAGCTCACTAGCACCGTAGTGTAGTGGTGAGCAACTTTCCCTTCTATCCCTTCGTGAAACGAAGCTTGGATCCAAAAGAAACGACGAGGTTTGTGTTTGACGGTTTTGAAATTCCTAAACCGTTTTTCTTCGTTTTCGGATCAAAGAGGAAGAGTGAAGTTGAGAAATCCTTGTCCTATCACCCACTATCAATTTCGAACTCAAAGGAAGCAAGAACAACGAAAATGGATGAAGATGGAGGAAGGAGAAGGATTGAGTGTTCACGCGAGGCAGAGGAGGGAGAAAGGAAAATGTTCTGTTTTCTTTCTCTCTCTTTTCCTTTCTTCCTTTCTATTTCTTTTCTTCTTATTTCCTTCCTTTCCTTTTCTTTATATATATATATATATATATATATTATAATTAACAAATATCTCAAAATCTTTAGATATTTATTACATTTACCAGTTTACCCATAACGCATTAAATTCTTCTTAAAGGATTCGCCACAGTTAATTTAATTTATTTATCGACGAGTAATTCTAATCAGGTATCAAAATATCTTTTTGATCATATAAACTCCAAAATATTAATAACTTGGCTAAAAAGCCCCTGAGTTCAATACCAAAATCCATTAAAATACATAAGGTATAATTTAAAATTACGGGTCTTACAGGACACGCATGACGCACCTTTTAGTTGTTGTAGGATTGAGGGTAGGTTTTCGTAAATGAGGAGGAACTTGAGCGAGGTTTGGAGGAGGACATCTGTAGAGAGGCGAAAGGACTATGGACAATGGATTTGGGGTAATAGGGTTAGGGTTTGATTTTGGGGATGACAAAAGGTAATCTAAGATGGTTGTATCAAAAGCTATTGCAGGTGGAGTTGGTCTTGGTGGTGGAGAAGGTCAACGACTCATTGAGGTTAATGATGGTGTGCTGGGACATGAAGTTTGTAATATAGGGAAAATGAAGGGTTTCGTGTGGGTTCAGTTACAACATAATTTTGTGTTTTTAAAGAGAAAATGCAATGATGGTTTGATCCTAGGGAAGGAGAAGTAATTGGGGGCAGAAAGTCACTTGACAATGTGTTAGTGCACCTTTTGAAGACAAGAAGACATATGAATTAAATGCTAAGATTTGCCTTTTCCCTTTTTTTTTTGTGCAAGAAAGTGACGACGCTTATGAGAACATTGGATGAGAAACGAATAATGATGCTTGGAAAATGGAGATTGATGAATGTTCTCCATTTTCTACAGAAACATAAATTAACACAATTTTTTTTGGATTTTTCACAATTTTTCAGTTTTTCTTTTATCAAATTGAAACTACCCTCAATTAGAGGCTTTGTAAAAATGTCAGCAAGCTAATTTTAAGTATGATCATAAATAAAATGATGTTTTATTTCGATATGTTTTGATATAGAGTGATGAATTAGATTTTTAGATAAATTGATTTCACAAGTATTATCACAGTAAATTGGAATGCTTGAGTAACTTATATAGAAATCTTCAAGTTGATTTTTAATCCAAAGAACTTGTGAGCAATAGTTTGCTGCTGAGACATATCCAACTTCTATGGTTGATAAAGTTATTGTATTGTATTTTCTGCAAGACCAACTTATAAATGCTTCACCTATGAATTGACATACTCCACTAGTTGTCTTTTCTTCTATTTTATCTCCAGCGTAATCAGCGTCGCAGTATGTTACAAGATTAAAATGACAACCTATTTTATACCAAAGGTTGAGATCAACAATTCCAATAAGATATCTAAAAATTCATTTTATTGTAGTGAAATGAGATTCCTTTGGTGCTGATTGAAATCTAGTACATAATCCTACTCCGAATATGATATCAAGCCTACTGACAGTTAAATAAAGCAAAGAACAAATCATTCCTCTATATTCATTTTCTGAAACAAATTTTCCATTTTCATCTTTATCTAATGAAGATGATAGATGCATGGGAGTAGACATAATTTTTTATTCATTCATTTTATACTTGGTTAATAGTTTCATGTTTTTTCTTGACAAATAAAAATACCATTTTCATATTGTTTAATTTATAATCCAAGAAAATACCTTAACTCTCACATCATGCTCATTTCAAATTCACTTTGCATGAGTTTTGAAAATCTTTCGCACATTTTTTCATTTGTTGATTCAAAGATGATATCATCAACATATACTTGAACTATAAGTAAATAACTTTTCTCAGTTTTCTTGAATAATATAGTGTCAATTTTCCTCTGAAAAATCCATTTTTAATAAGAAATGAACTTAATATTTCATACCAAGCTCTTGGTGCTTGTTTTAATCCATATAGAGCTTTGGTAAGTTTGAAAACATGATTTGATTTTGATTGATCCTCAAAACTACGAGGTTGTTTTACATAACCTTGTTCATTTAAAAAACCATTTAAAATGCACATTTAACATCCATTTGAAACAACTTAACAAGCTTATGAGATGCATATGCAAGAAGTATACGAATAGCTTCTAACCTTGCAACTGGAGCAAAAGTTTTGTCGTAGTCTATACCTTCTTGTTGGTTATAGCCTCGAGCAACTAATCTTGCTTTGTTTCTTACAACCTTATCTTCTTCATCTGATTTATTTATGAATACCCAACATTCACCAATGATTTTTTGATCCTGTGGATCAGGTACCAAGGTCCAGACCTCATATTTCTCGAACTACAACAATTCTCATTGACATGTTATTTTCATCATTCTTGAATGATTTTCTTGTTCGAATCCCATCAGTTGTGTCTCCAATGATTTGTGGTTGAGGATGATCTTCATTTGTTCTCCAGATTTTTGGTGGAAAATGAAACGAAGATTGTTTATCAATCTCTGTTTCCTACATATTGATCTGTTGTTGCATACGAGATTGAACTTCTTCTTCCTAATCTATTTTACTCGAATAATATATGAATACTGATTTCTACAACTTTAGTCCTTAGATTAAACACTATATAGCCTTTAGAATGGGTAGAATAACCTCAGAAGATTGCTTTGTCTGATTTTGCATCAAACATTCTATGAACTTCTTTGTTGTTTAAAATATAAAGAATATCATCCAAAAATGTAAAAATAAGAGATGTTTGGTTTGTTGTTTTTCCAGATTTCATATGAGATTTTGTTGATAATTTTTCTTATGGATACACGGTTTAAAATGTAACAAGAAGTATTAATAGCTTGAACCCAGAAATATCTTTCAACATTGAATTCTTCCAAGATTGTTCTTGCCATATTTCTTGTAGTGTTCTATTCTTTCGTTCGACAACTCCAATTTGTTGTGGAGTTCTTGCACAAGAGAGAGTATGACAAATGTCAAGTTCATCAAAGAAGGTTTCAAAAGAGGCATTTATGAATTCTACTCCATGATCACTTCTTACATAAATGATGTTGGATTCTTTTTCATTTTGTACCCTTTTGCAGAAAGATTTAAATGTGTCGAATGCATCATCTTTCTATTTTAAAAATAATACCCAAGTACATCTTGAAAATCGTCAAAAATAACAAAACCATATTTCATTCCACCTAGACTTGTTATTTTGATTGGCTCAAAAAGATCCCTTTGAAGCAATTTAAGAGTTTTGTTGTAGTTACAAAATCTTTTGAATGAAATATGCTCTTGACTTATTTTCCTTTTGTGCAAGCTTCACATATTTTGTCTTTATCAAAATTGAGTTAGGGTAATCATCTAACAAGATCTAGTTTTCAAATTTTTGAAATGATTTTCATACTTATATGTCCAGCCCTTTTATGCAATATCTATTACTTTATCGATTGACATAAAATACGATTCATCATGTAGTTCATAAAGATATATGACATATAAACTTTTCTTTCTATTTCCAGAAAATAGGATTTCTCTTGTTTCCATTTTACTGATTTCACATACTCTTGATTTGAATATAACTTCAAAACCATTGTTACATAACTGATTTATGCTTAGAAGATTATGTTTCAAACCTTCAACATGTTGGACATCAGTTATTTGAGCAGAGTTTTCCTTACTAATAGTTCTTTTATCTTTAATATGTGCTTGATTGTTGTTTCCAAAAGTAATCAATCCTCCATCTTTCTTGATGAATGAGATGAAGCAGTTCTTATCTACTGTCATGTGTCTTGAAAAAACATTGTCCAATAACCAAGGCTTTCCTTTGACATATAAAAATCCAACCTGCATAAGATGTTATATCAATCTTACGTACCCATTTTTTCTAGGGTCCTTGAGAGTTAGTTTTAAATTTTGAGACAGTAGGAGCATTTAATTGTTGATATTGGAATTGACTTCGAAATCTATGTTTTAAGGGGTTTTAATCTTGATTTTGAAGTTCCATATCTTTCCCTTTTTTCCAGATTTTCTGAAGAAAGTTATGATTTTGTTCCAAAATGTTCTCCTTTTTGCATATTTTTCAAAACTGGTTCAAGTTTATTTCTGGAACGATCTTTCCCTTTAAAGAGTCTTTTACTTTTAATCTTTTCATCTTTTTTCTTAAAGTACCAAGCAAATTCCAAATGTCTAAGTTTTTTACAAAATAAGCATTTAGTTTTAAATTTTTCTTCCTTTCTAGAACAAAAATACTTTCATACATTTTTTTTTGAGTTTGATTAAAACCAAGACCTGCTTTATCAAAGATTCCTACTTGAGATCCATAGATTTTTTGAAATATTTCAGTGGCTTTAATAAAATTTTACAAGTCATCTTTAAGAAGTTAATTTCCAGCTTTAAGGAGAACGTTATCTATTTTAGCTACAAAACGTTCTTAAGCTCTTTGACTTTCAAATTTTTTTTGTTTTATTTCTTTTAGTTGTAGAATAATATTGTTGAGGACATTATTCATAGCCTGAGTTTTTTCTTTTTCTTCTTTCTCTTTATAAAATTGTTCGTTTAAAGAACTACATTTTTGCATAAAAAGGTTTGAATTGTTTAGTGATGACTCTTCATCATATGCATATTTTTCATTGTTTTTAGTCTTACTTATCTTTTATTCATTATTTAATTTAATTAGTTATTTGATATATTTTTTTTTTATTTTAGTTATTTGATTTAATGAAATATTTATGTTCTTATTTCCTTAATTAAGAAGAGATTTTTCGTAGTTTTGCGTTGTTTCTTTATTTTAGTGCAGTGCTGAATTTTGGTGAGAAATCAACGTGACCTATTTGGAATATTTCAATCATATTTGAAGTTGTAAATGTCCAATTGGAGTCACACCAAGTGCAAATGAAAGCTAAAATTCATAGCTACAACTTGCATGAGGACACCAAAGCCATATTTGGACTCAAAAAAAGAGAAAAATGCAAATAAACGTAAAATAGAAGAAGTTGTGCGTCTGAAATGCAACAGATGCGCCTGTGGTACATTTTCGCTCTAGTGACACTGTCCAGGCACGCCAAGAGCACAAATCCAGCGCTTGGGGCACGCAACACGCATCAGAAATCATTCAAATGCATTTTTTTTATAACTTTTTAGGTATCTTTTTGACTATTGGGTAGTTTGGAGCCTTGTTCCCTAGGATAGAAACTCAAAGACGACCACTTCTAACACAATAGTTGAGGCGTCAAGCTAATGACTTGAAAAAAGCACTTCGTGGGATGCAACCCATAGGTAGATGTAACTTTTGAGTTTTGCAATCTTATTTTTGTTATTTGAATTTGTTTCTTTCTAATTGTGTGTAAATGTGCATTATAATGAAGAATTTTTAACAACTTGAAGCTAGTCTTTAACTATTTGTTTCAGATTTTGAAATTTAGTCTTTATTTCTTTGCTCATACTATTGCTCAATTCAACGAGTTTCACTAATACATGCATTATCGATGTCGCACACGGGTCTAATACAATTGATAAAATGTAAATAGAGGTAATAACTCGAGTCGTTTCGTGAGGACTTCTAATATAATAAGATTAACTAAATTGAAAGTTAAAATTAGAAAGGGGTTTTTTAGATTTTTATTTTAATAGATAAGCAAAACGCTTAATTCACTTATTTGAGTTTCAAACCTATCAAATATTCTATCAATGAGTTTAATTTTTAATTTGTGATTCTATTCTTATTTGACTATAGAATTTCTCCAACAAGCATAATCAGTCTTATGTGAATTCGGTTTCTTTGATTGGATTAAGCATCACAATCATCAAAATATTACAATTAACGATCAAGCATCGTAAAATTATTATTTGCTTAAATTAGAAACCAAAATCATTTTATGTCAAATGAATTTAATTGATCCTATTGAATATCAATTTAAGCAATCATGATATCAATATAATCAAATAAACAAAGATAGAATCATGAAATGAAATTGACAGTGTAACCTGAATCTCAAGGTGTTGATGATAGTCTGAACTCGTGGATTAGTCTTCCATGAAATTAAAATAAAAATTATTTATTTCTTGTAGCAATTTGAATCCTAATATTTTGTGTCTCTAGAAAAGAAAGAAAACTCCCAATATATAGTACTCGAAATTGGGCTTTAGGGTTTAGGATTTAAAAACAAGTGGTTCACTATTTAAAATTATTACAAAAGTCTAGATTATGAAATCTGCAGCGCCTACTCGTATGCGTCAATCTGATATCCAGAGCTCAACTTATGGCCTTCAGAGCGAGAAATGGTCAAAATGCAAATAATAAAATTATAATCAAATTTTGACCCAAAGTTTACAAACAAGCTAAAAAATTATTCTAAGCTATAAAGAACTTATACAATACCAAACCAAAAAGCTAAAAACATGTGCCCAAATGTTATGATCAGATTCCCCCGTAATTAAACTTTTGCACTCCAAGCAAAGCAATGCATGCGATTCCAAATATACTTATGAATGCAAAGTGGTGAGAGAGAAAAACAATTCTAGCTTAAGGCAGCCATGAATAGTTTTTTAATCTCAACCAAGACAAATAAGATGACAAGTTAATTAAAGAATGCATCATAAGTGATAGAGTCCTCCCAGGATATAAAATTCTCTCAAAGTGTTTACACTCAAAGTGATTGTGCTACTATTTACACTCAAAGGACATCATGAAAGCTATCACTACCATAAGCTTGACAAGCCTCTATAATCTATGTTTGAAACACATGCACATAATGATCAATAGGTCTTTATTCAAGTTGTAACATGGCCAAGGTAGCGGTGAGATAATCCTAAGGAGACTAGGGTTGAAAATCCAAGAGGATAAAAGAGTCATGATTAAAAGAGAAAAACAACATTAAGAAGTAACTCAACAAAATATCATTGACTTTTATTTTCACACTCTCTTTTCTCACAACACAACCATTTTTCCTCATTTTATTCCTCATATTTTTTTTGTAACCCTCAAATTTCAACAAAAAAAGTTGATCACCCTCACACTTATTGAAGGAAATTCTCCATTATCCCCAAAGATTGGGTTAATTCATTGTTTTTCACTTTTAGGCTTGTAATGAGCTATATATCAAAGAATGGGATAATTAGGCTAAAAGGGGCTTAAACAAATGGATAATTGTAGGGTGGACTTATTAGGCTAGTAGCATAATCAAGAAATAAATGCCTAGATCATTTCAATATATGCATGTGGACAAGAGTCAAGTCAAGTTCTGACGTAACTAGCAATCATAGTGATATAACACACAAGAAAAAAAACATGGAAAAATGTATTCCAATCATAATAAGGCTAAAAAATGTCACAAAAGTTAATGACTCGTCACAACGGATACACAATTACACATTGTCCTCAATGAAATTAACAAATATAAAATAAGAGTAACGAAAAGGAGCTCCCTATTCAAACTTCAGTGTATATGGGCTTTTCCAATGAAAGTTCTTATATGGTAGCATCTCCAAGCACATAGCTCTCATGAATAGTTAAACTTTTTGGCCAATGAAAATTCCTTCTTATAAATCATCTTATCATGAAAGTACTTTGTTTTCTCCTTATAGATCCGAGAGTTCTCATAAGCTTCAAGTCTAAGCTCTTCAAGTTGTTGCAATTGAAGCTTTCTCTCCAAACCTGTTTTCTCCATCTCAAGGTTACAACTCTTGACCGCTCAATAAGCATGGTGCTCTATTTCCACTAGGAGGTGGCATGCCTTACCAAACACAAGTCGATAAGGGGACATCCCTATTGTGTTTTGTAGGGTGTTCTATGAGCTCAAAGAGCTTCTTCTAGTCGGTGGCTCTAGTCTTTCATGCTTGGCTGCACCAACTTTTCTAAGAGTTGTTTTATTTCCCTGTTTGAGATTTTAGCTTGCCCATTAGTCTGGGGGTGATAAGGTATAGAAACTATGAGCACAACCCCATACTTCTAAAGCAAAGCGTCCATGGTGCGATTGCAAAAATGAGTGCCTTGATCACTTATGATGGCCAGGGGTATTCCAAACCTGCAAAACGTATTTGATCTGATAAAATCTGCAACAACTTTAGAATCATTAGTCCTAGTGGGTATTGCTTCCACCCATTCCAAACATAATCAACATCTATTAAAATATAGACAAAACCAAAAGATACAGGAAAAGGCCCATAAAGTCAATGCCCCACACATCAAATACTTCACATAAAAGCATAGGTCGTTGAGGCATCTCACTCCTATGAGTGATTATTGTTCCGGCTATTTGGCACTGTTCACAAGTTTTATGAGTCTCAAAAGCATCTTTAAACAAAGTGGGCCAAAAGAAACCCGAGTCTAAGACTTTTCTTGCTGTCAGTTGAGGACCAAAATGTCCCCCAGATTGTGCGGCATGACAAAAATGAAGAATGGATTGACCCTCATGGTGGGAAACACATCGCCTAATCACTTGGTCACTACAAAATTTCCACATATATGGAGATCCCACACATAGTATTTGGTATCACTTTTAAGTTTGTGTATTTGTATTCTAGATACGCATGAAAGACTTCAACAACTAGATAATTAACTAAATTAGTTAACCAACGAGTTACCTCACGAAACTGTAGCAGTTTCTCATCAAGGAAGTCATCTTGAATGGGGATGCGATCTCTATCCATTTCTATTCTGCTCAAATGATCTGCCATCAAACTTTCAACTCCACTATTATCTTTAATCTTTAAATCAAATTCTTGGAGTAACAACGTCAACCGGATCAATCTCGACTTTGCTTCTAGTTTCTTCAGTAAGAACTTCAAAGCTGCTTGGTCTTTTAAAACAACTACCTTCGAACCTAGCAAATATGATCTAAACATATCAAGTGCAAAAACAATAGCTAAAAGTTCATTTTCAATGGTAATATAATTAACTCGTGCAAAATATGATGTCTTAGAAGCATAATAGATAACATGGGCAACCTTACCAACCCTTTGTGCAAAGGCTACTTCCATTGGATAGTTAGATGCATTACACATAATTTCAAAAGGGAGGGTCCAATTAGGTGGCTGAATTTGGGAGTAGAGGTTAGTGTTGCCTTTAAGAAGTCAAACGCCTTCTTGCATTTGTCATCAAAGGTGAAACTGACATCTTTTTGCAGCAAATTTGACAGTAGAAGAGCTATCTTGTTGAAATCATTGATAAAGCGCATGAAAAAACCTACATGGCTAAGAAAAGAACGAATCTCGCAGATGCAAGATGGGTAAAACCCTTAGAAATCGCATCATTTTGTTAGGATCCACTTGTATCCCATTTTTAGAGATCACATGTCCCAAAACTATGCTTTGTTCAACCATAAAATGACATTTTTCATAATTCAGAACATAGTTAGTTTCAATATATCTAAGTAAAACTCTATCTAAATTGTTCAAGCATGCATCAAATGAGGAATCATACACACAAAAATCATCCATCAAAATTTCTATACAATTTTCTTTAAAATCAGCAAAAATACTAAACATGCAGTGTTTGAAAGTGCCAAGAGTATTGCATAGGCCAAAGGGCATCCACCTATAGGCAAATATGCCAAAAGGACAAGTGAATGTGGTCTTTATTTGGTCCTCTGGTGCACTATGGATCTGAAAATAACTAGAAAAACCATCATGAAAACAATAATGTGACTTACTAGTAAACCGTTCAAGCATCTGATCAATGAATGGTAAAGGAAAATGGTCGTTTCTTGTTGCCATGTTTAGTCTCCTGTAATTGATGCATACCCTCTAGCTATTCTGCACTCGTGTGGGGATAAGTTCATTATTTTCATTTTTAACAATTACGATTCCAGTTTTCTTAGGGACAACTTGTACCGGACTCGCCCATTGACTATTAGAGATGGGGTATATAATGCATGCTTGCAAGAGCTTTGTCACTTCCTTTTTTACAAAATCCAAAATTAATGGGTTAAGTCGCCTTTGGGGCTGGTTGACTGATTTTATCCCATCCTCTAGTAGTATCCTATCCATACACATGGATGGGCTAATACAACGAATATCAGCCAAGGTCAATCTGATTGCCTTCCTATGTTTTCTCAAAATCTGCAACTGCTTTTCTTCCTATTCATCTTGAAGTTTTGCTGAAATAATCACAAGTAACTTGCCACTTCCTTCTAAATATGCATATTTCAAATTTTCAAGAAGTGATTTAAGCTCTATAGTCGGTGGTTGTTCAATGGAGGGAACAACACCAATGTCCAAAGTTAAGTCTGCAAAATCAATTATGTTAGTAGAAATATCAGTATCAGCATAATGATCAACCTGCAAGGCAGCTTCAATATCAAGACACACAGAGCACAATTGAGCATTTTGTACAAAGTTCACAAGTGTAAGTATCATCAAAACTAGATAATGAAGGAAAATAAGTAGCAAAGAGATCGAGGTAATTGTCATCAACCAAATCAGCAAGCAATTCAATTTGAAAAATTGAATGCTTTTCCATGGGGTGTTTCATAGCATCAAAGATGTTAAATTTTACAATGCTATCACCAAATTCAATGGATAGAGTTCCAGCATGCACATCAATTTTTGTTCTATAGGTTTTCAAGAATGGTATGCCTAAAATGATAGGCACCCGGTTGGACTTATTATCTCCCTCCATGTCTAAAATATAAAAATCTGCAAGAAATATCGATTCATTAACTCGAACAAGTACATCATCCACAAGTCTTGTAAGACGATCATTGCTCATGTTTGCCAATTGAATGGTAACACTTGTACCATGTAAATGTCCAAAAACAAGAGAGTTAAAAATAGATGTAGGCATAACATTAATGGAAGCTCCTAAATCTAACATATCATTTTCAAATTGGCTACTGCCTATGGTACATGAAATGGAAAAAGTTCCTGGATCGCTGAATGAGGGCTAAAACATTTCGCCCTAAGTTTACCCTTTCATTACCTTTTAACCTTCTCTTGTGTGTGCACAAACCTTTTAGAAATTTTGCATATCTTGGAATCTGTTTAATTGCTTCAAGGAGGAGAACGTTCACTTCCACCTTCCTAAATGTATCCAAGATCTCCTTGTTCTTATTTGCCTTGTCCATTTTCTTAGTCTTCACTACCATTTGAGGAAAAGAAAGTGGTATATTTTGCTCAACATCAACAATTTCAAGTATCAAATTGTCATAATCAACCTTGTTATTTTTCACTGCAGTTTAAGATACCTTTGGTATTTCAACAACTATCTCAAACCTCAATGTGATTGCACTAACATTGATAGCATTTAGATTTACTACTAACTGTGCATGCAATTGATTTGACTCTAAGTCTGTAATTGATTAATTGAAGTGGCTAGTTGACCAATCTCTATTTCCAAATTTTGAATGGTGGAATTTGTTTTTTTGTTGAAATTGGAGATTCCAGAAAGTCATCTGCTTAACGAGGTTCTCTAATGAAGGTGCATTGTTTCGTTGTTGAGGAATATCTTGTTGTTGCTGCCTAGGTTGCTACATATGCTTAAGGAGCATCAGCAATTGGATCTTTTTGCAATGTAGGACATGAATCCAAAGGATGCTCTAGAAAAGTGCAAATACCATAGACCATTGCTTGGGTTTTACCTATTGCTAATTTTTTTACAAAAGATGTTAGCTCATCAAGTCTGCCTTCTAAATTCTTGTGGGAAGAAGCTTGAATTTCATTCACACCCCTTGTCAACACTATTGAATTTCTTCTAGTTGTAAACTGCTGAGAATTAATGGACATATTCTCAATCAAAGCCTTTGCCGCTTCTGGGATCTTATCGACAAGTTCTCCCCCACTAGCAACATCTAAAATGATTTTATCCATAGGTAGCAAGCCTTCATAAAAATACTAGATGAGCAATTGTTCAGAAATTTGGTGATGAGGACAACTAGACACTTATTTCTTGAATCTCTCTTAATACTCGTGAAATGGTTCCATGTCAATCTGCCTAATGCAACATATTTCTTTTCTGATTGAAGCGGCTCTTGAGGCAGGGAAGAATTTTTCTAGAAACAATATCTCGAGATCATTCCAAGTTGTAACAGAACCTAGTTGAAGGTAGTATAACCAGTCATTCGCAGCATCTTGGAGTGAAAATGGGAAGTCTCTAAGAATTTTGATGAAGTTCGAGATTCAATCTATGCCTTGTTCATCGATGTCCAATTGAGAAGGACATGGAAGCAACACCAATTATTTCTCAAGTTCATGGAATTTCTACCAAACAAAAAGAAGAAGAAGGATGATGTGCTCTTCCTATCATATATGCCACATTGACAATAGTTAAGGCATCAAGCTAATGACTTTAAAGAAGCTCTTCGTGGGAGGCAACCCACAGGTAGAGGTAAATTTACTTTTTGCAATCTTATTTTTTTTATTTGAATTTGTTTCTATCAAATTGTGTGTAAATGTGCACTATGATGAATAATTTTTAACAACCTGAAGCTCTTCTTTAACTAGTTGTTTCAGATTTTGAAATTTAAACTCTATTTCTTTGCTCATATCATTGCTTAATTTGACGAGTTTCATTAGTACATGCATTGTCGCTATCGCACATGGGTCAAATACAATTGATAAAATATAAGTAGAGGTAATAACTCGAGTCGTTTAGCAAGAAATTCTAATATTATAATATTAACCGATTTGAAAGTTGATATTAGATAGGGGATTTTTTAGATTTTTATTTTAACAGATGAACAAAACAACTAATCCACTTATTCAGTTTCAAACCAATCACATATTCTATCAATGAATTTAGTTTCTAATTTGTGATTCTATTCTTATTTGATTATAGAATTGATCAAACAAACATAATCAATCCTATGTGACTTCGGTTTCCTTGACTGGTTTAAGAATCAAAATCATCAAAATATTACAATTAACGATCAAGCATCGCAAAATTATAATTCACTTAAATTAGAAACCGGAACCAAATTCTATTAAATGAATTTAATTGATCCTCTTGAAATTCAATTTAAGTAATCATAATATCAATATAATCAAATAAACAGAGATAGGATCAGGAAGCGAAATCGATAGTGTAACCTGAATCTCAAGGTGTTGATGAAACTCTGAACTCCTAGATTAATCTTATAAAATTAGCCTTCCGTGAAATTAAAATAGAAAGCGATGCAAGTTCTAGGATTTGAGTGATAAATTCACAACTCTTGCTAAACACATGCGAGAAATTTGGTGAGATTGTGTGAAGAGAGAGTTAAACTTGATGAATGAATGCTAAATTGTACAAATTGTGTTTTTTTTTGTGTGTAAGCAACAATGGAGCATGTTGAATGTTTTGTAGTAGCTAAAACTTTAAGAATTGAGTTTAATTTGATTTGATTTGAGAAATTGACTTTAAGTTTGCTTTTAACTATACCAAATTTGAAATTAATTTTTGCTTGGGGTCAAGCAATAGATTAAGTTTGGGGTTGTGATGACTCTTCATCATATGCATATTTTTCATTGTTTTTAGTCTTATTTATCTTTTATTCATTAGTTAATTTAATTAGTTATTTGATATATTTTGTTGATTTTAGTTATTTGATTTAATGAAATATTTATGTTCTTATTTCCTTGATTAAGAAGAGATTTTTTGCAGTTTTGCGTTGTTTCTTTATTTTAGTACAGTGCTATTTTTTAGTGAGAAATCAACATTATCTATGTGGAGTATTTCAACCATATCTAAAGTTTTAGATGTCCAATTGGAGTCAAACCAAGTGCAAATGAAATTAAAATTCATAGTTACAATTTTCATGGAGACACTGGAGCCATATTCAGACTCAAAAGAGGAGAAAAATGCAGACAATGTCAAACCAAAGAAGTTGTGTGCCTGGGGCGCATTTCCGTACTAGTGACACTATCCAAGAGCACCCAGAGTTCAAATCCCGTGCCTGGGGCACGTGGTACACATAAGAACTCGTTAAAATGCATTTGTGTCACTTTTTAGGTATCTTTTGACTATTGGGATGTTTGGAGACTTGGGCCTATGATAGAAACTCGAAGACGGCCGCTTCTAACACCATTGGAACAGCTTTATCAAGAATCATTCATCAATCTTTCTTATAATTCTTCTCTAATCTCTATCTTTTATATCTCTGTCATGAGTAACTAAACCCTATTGGTTAGGGATGAGTGTAATAAGATGAAACCCTTATTTTTATGATTTGATTTCTAGTTATATGAATGAGTTTATTGAATTATTTTCTATCTCTGTGCTTAATATTTTTTATTGCTTGATCAACATTAAAATGTTCTACGATTCGTATTTTGAAACAGAAGTGGACTTTACGAATGATTGAGATGAGAAATTTATGAATTTGTAGTTTAGGGATAGATGCAGGTCATGAAACCAATTAAATTAGTTGCAAGGCAATAGTTTAACAAGAGATTTCTTGCACGGTAATGCTTAATTCTAATCTTAAATCCACTAAGGAATTAGGGGTGACTTTGGAATTAAAGGTTATGTCACTAAGACAGTAGGGCAAGAATAATAAAGAGAATTCGGTAATAATTCAATAAAGGAATTCAGTAACTAGGATCAAATTAAACACCAAGGTTGGATTCGAAGAGAAACTCATCCCTAACATTTTTCTTATTATAAAGGATCAATTTTATACTGTTATTAATTTAAAATATTGTTTCAATAAATTTGAGAACTTTTTGTTCAATTTTAGTAATTAAATATAATTCGACAGCAAAACGCAATCCTTGAGTTCGACACTCGGTACTTCCGTTTTAATTATTACTTGGAATGATTCACTACACTTGGTGAAATGCTATTATTTAGCAAGTTATCAAATTATTTTCCCATTTGTTCACATAAATAGGAAGGTTAAGAATTTGTTCCCACACATTCTTATGTATTTTCCATCAAACATATGCTTCTTCACCTTCTTTTGTATCTGATTCTTTTGAATCATCTCACGTGGCCATCATTGATTTCTTTTTTAAAGGAAATCGTTTTGGTGGCTTTTTATTTAAGGGGCATTCTGCTTTGTAATGTCCTAATTTATTACATCCAAAACATGTAATTTGGCTCTTGTCCATTTATGTTTTGGGATTTTTGTTTTGAAATCCCTTTTTGATTTTTGTCCATTCTAGTGAGAAGAACAATTTCTTCATCAACATCTTCTTGTCTAGTTTCTTCTGGTTCTTTTTTGTTTGTACTGTGACACTTTCTTGAGATGCCTTTAGAGCTATTTATTTTCCTTTCTTGACTGGGTTTTCTTCTTTCAGCAATAGTTCATGTGCTTTTAAGGTTCCAATTAGTTTTTCCAAGGGAAGTGCTTCAAGGTTCTTGGCATGGCTTATAGTTGTTACCATTGGTTTCCATATGAATGGAAGACACCTCATGATTTTTCTTACTCTATCTTGCTCTGAGTAAGCTTTTCTAAGAGAAAGCATTCATTCGTTATTATTGTGAACCTTGAGTACATTTCATCAATAGTTTCTTCTTCTTGCATTTTGAACAGTTCGAACTTTCTTATGCCAATGTCTATTCTTGTTTCTTTGACATGGTTTATTCCTTCATGATGAGTTTGTAGTGTATCCCATACTTCTTTAGCAGTTGTGCTTTCATCAACTCTTTCACTTTGTTCCCTGCTCAAAGCACACGATAAGAATTATTGAGCTTTAGAGTTTAGGAGTATCTTGGTTTTATCGTCAGCAGTCCAGTCTGCTTATTTTTTTGCAACAGAGGTTGAATAATTTTGATCAACACTTGGTATGAGATCTCCATTTGTAATGATGCGCCATATTCCTATATCATGAGATTTCATAAACAACTGTATCTTATTCTTCTAGAAGTAATAATCAGATTCAACGAAGGGAGTTTGAATTTAAATCTTATTCTTCCAAAAGTAGTAGTCAGATGCAAGGAAGGGGGGGTTTGAATTGTGAATCTCCCTATTTAAAATTTTCATGAAAATACTTAAAAATTCAACTCAAGAATGATCTTGGTTTAAGAAAGCTGAAACGGAGAACGTTCTTGGTTAGCTTAAAATAAAAAATTCACTTTATGTTTTTAACTTAAATGATTAATCAAACTTGATAAGTAAAGAGATAAGAGAAAGAATACCACAAACAGATGTATCTTGGTTCACCCAACTCGGCCTACGTCCAGTCCACACAATTGTGAGATTTTCCACTAAGTGTTCAAAACAAAGAACCTTCTTGATTTTATAATACCTAGCTTAGATCAACTTTGATCTATTACAAATGAAACTTGTTAGCACTTGAAATTATTCTATTTCCTTGAGCATTGGCCTTCTTTTTATTTGTGTTTTTATAGCAACTAATAATGGTCAAAAGAGTTGTTGGTAGTTTTCTGTCAATTTTGAACAAAACCAATTTATATGATTAAAAATACTCCAGTATTTGAACACTTTTTGAATTCGGTTGACTGGGTTGATTTCTTTGTTCTCTATCAGATTTTCTTTGAGTTTGTTGATCCTTTGTACTTTAGATATGCTTGTTAATTTCTTGGATCTGATATAGAGTTTTGATTATGTCAAAAACAGCTTGGAGAATGATGATGGACTTCTGCATAATGTTAATGAAAATTCTGGAGATTGAAAATCAATATGGAGTCATAGTCTTTGAACTTTCTGGATATTAATAACCAATCAGGAGGTGTAGTCTTGATCTTCTGGATATCTTCCTGATTAATCTGGATGTCTTGTACATTTAAAGATTATTTATCTTTCTTGACAATTTAAGCTGGAGAATGTTAAGATTTGTCTGGTCTTTCCTAATTCGTGATCTTCTCTCTTTGTAATTCGAGTAGTTTCTTTGAATCTGATTATCTCAGTTTGTTCATTGTCAAGTGTTGATGATATTGATGTAAAATCCAGAGTTTGAGACTTATTTTAACTAGTGGAGATTGATTGACCTTGGGGCTGTGATGATTAGTCTTGGTCCTGGAGAACATTCTCCATTTTTACAGATTTTGTCTAGAATGTTCTCATTTCTTGTCTATTCAATCTTTATTTTTATTGCTGATTTATTTTCTTTGCTTGAGTCCTATCTTTGAATTAATCATCTCAAAAGCACAAGTTAAATTAACATAACATTTAGAATCATAATTAACTTTCTTAATTAATCTTTGTTTATTTTCATCAAAACTTAAAGTTTGTCTTAACAAGGCAATGGTGGTTTAAGTCCTAACTTGGGCGCTAGTTGAGTGACCATCTAATCCCTTAAAATCACATTCTCTCTATCTTGACGGGTTTACCTATCAATGATAGCTTTGAGGGCTATAAACACCTGTGGGATATTCTTATAAGTTTTTGAAGTGCCATTCTCAAATTTTGAACGCTTTGGAGAATGACGGTGTTTATCAACTTTGAGGAGCTGAAGAAGGTTGTCTTGGAGAATGAGCTACTGTAGTGTAGAAGAAAGAGAGTGTAGCTAAAGCTGAGCCAATTGTGTGAAGAGTGTTAGACATGGACTGTGCCTGAGAGACTGAGGAGCCATAAAGATCCATATCTGGAAAGGCAACATATTAGTTAATGCCAAATAAGAGGATATAGTTTTCTGTCGGGAGACAAAAGCCGCAGACATGTGAGAGGTTCTTTCACAATGAATTTGTGAACAAAGATGGCTATGAAGAATAATATTTTGAAGGGAATGAGGGGTTTAGATACCAAAAGCATGATTAAATTCAAGAGGAGTGGAAATAGATTGAGTGGTAGTGAAAGGATGATTGTTTTGTTAACATAGAGAACGTTCTTGAGGGATGTTGATTCCAAAATTCTGAGTGTTTGGATATAACAATGTTTTCCTCTCATAATGCTTTCTTTCGCTAGAACTAGGAGAGAAAGGAGTTGATTTTGATGGATGTTCAGAGTTGGGGGAATGGATGAATCTTTCTTCATGTATGAAATGTTTTTGGAGGATAATTTTGAAATTTTGAGGATGGATTTTTCAATGGAGAGAAGGACATTGAAATATCTAAAAAAATTCGTGATAACCATACTGTATGAAACAATATTTCTCTTGTAATTTCTATTGGTGGAGGCGATCATGTTTTCGATGATGATAGATGAAAGGTTGAGTTTTTGACAGTGGATGAGGTGATAAATGACTTGAGCATCATTGTTAGAGACATATTAATGGCTGCTATAGTGGGGAAGGATTGAATGTTGACTGATATTGTTAAAAAAATTGAAAGGGGTTTTAAATTGGTAAACACATAGTTGGTTGAGCCATGAATAAATAGCTCATTAAAAATCATATCTTTATTGACATTTAGGGTAGAGTACCGATCTTTCCCAAAGATTGTTAGTCTTTTGGGGGTAAATGTAAGATTTTAGCTAAGGTAGCAGGAGTAAGTTGGATTTCTACCATTTTTAAGGTGGAGACAAGCAGAGCTTTATTGGGAAAGGCTTAAGCTTTGTAGTAAAAAGCTCGAATGACTTCAGGATAGAAGGAGCCTGAAATTTCAAGAAATTATGACCAGCTAAGAATGTTAGCATGTGGTTCGATTAATATACCTTCAAATTGAATGTTATCAAACACAAAGATCTGCCAATGTCAATGGGTCCTTTAGCCCACTTGTCTTGAAATATTTTATGGTATTTGGTGGAGAGTAAATGTGGGATAACAATTTTTGAAGAAGATTTTTTTGAAGGTTGTTGTTTGGTTTAAGGTTTGTATGAATATTGTTCTTGTGGATTTGAACTAAGTGGAGAATATTCTAGTGAAATAGTTTTTGACGGAGAACGTTCGATGTTTTTTGGTTTTCTTTACAAGCTTGTTAGGTTTTTTCGGTTTTTGTTTCGGTAAAAATTGAGATAAGGCGAATGATGATTTTGTTGATTTGAAGAGTGACGTTGTAGGTTTTTGAGGAATAAAACTGAAATTTCTAAGTGGTGTTTTTAAAGGTGGGGAGAGGCATTTTACATGTTTGATGGTGAAGTGGTTATTTTCGAGGATTTTGATGTTTGGGCAAAAAGTTCTAAAGATTTTAAGGTCTTGACGATTTTGATGGTGTTTTTTGTGGTGATTTTGAACCAGAATCATCATTAGAGATAGTATAAATGGTATTAGCACTCTTCATTAATTGAAGGTACCAATTTCAGCCATTATTATCAACGATCTTTGTTTTGATGAGAGATTATCATATTGGTTTTCATAGGCTTTATCTTGAGATGTGGTGGGACTTGACTAGTGTTTGGGAGATTACATTGATAGAAGAGAGGGAATATAGTGGCAAGAGGGGCGAGTGAAATATGAGGTGCACTAACTTTTGAAGATGAAAATAGATAGTCAAAAAAAAGTTTTATCTGATGAAGAAACTTTTGGAGGTGTGGGTCTTGGTGGTGGAGATAGTGGTCGAGGAGACGAAGATGGTGAATGAAACGGGATTCTAGGAGTTGGATTTTTTCGAGCAGAAGCCTTTGTGTGAGCCATGTTTGTTGAGAGAAAGGAGAAGAAAATAAATGAAGGAAAAATGACAGATGGGGAAAATGAGAGTACAAGGATTTAGATAAGAAAAAGCATAAGGAGATTCTTGGGAAGAGATGAAGGAGAGAGTAACACATGAGTATCAAATATATTCTTTTTGGAATTTTTTAATAAAAATAAATTAAATATATATTTTTAACAAAATTTCTAAAGTTTTGTAAATAGTTTTTTTATAATATCTTAAATATTACCATAAAAAAAATCATTCAAACATTAAATATATACACATAAATTGACTTTAAAGAATAGATCACATTTATTATAAAAAAAACATTTGAAAGATAATTATTTTTTAAAAAATTTATAAAACCAATATTAAAAGTAGTATATTTCTAGACACCAAAATTTTATTTAACTCAAACAAAAATAAGCAACAAATTATATTTTTTGATGCAAATATGTGTCAACTAACAGAAGTGACTCAGGAGTACGGAGAAAATGGAATATGCATCCACATATCATCTAGAACGTGGTCCCACCTTCCTGGTCTCAACTTTGTCTTTTGGGGCGCGTACGGAACATCCTCAATGCTCTTCATCTCATACGTGTATATATTCAAACACGCCTTTCGACTGCGTTGACTTTCAAAATTAGTCAAATTACTGCTCTCGCTTCGACTACGCTATATATTCAGCCGCGAAACTCTTCACTTAAACAGCATACGACAACAAAGATCACGTTCATCTTAAAAAACACAACTTTCAAATTCAACAAAAAAGAACACGAATATCGTAACAACAATACAGTAAAGTGTTTGTGTACTTACTAACATCTCAGACAAAAGAAAATATGGTGAAATCGAATGTTGAAAAAACTGCGGAGGAAAGAAGTGATTCATTGTACAGAGGAATAAGGAAGAGGAAGTGGGGAAAATGGGTGTCGGAAATCAGATTACCGAACAGCCGCCAAAGAATATGGTTAGGTTCTTATGACTCTGCTGTTAAAGCGGCGCGTGCATTTGACGCGGCTACGTTTTGCTTACGTGGCAGTGGTGCTAAGTTTAATTTCCCTGATGATCCGCCGGATATTCAGGGAGGGAGGTCTATGACACCTTCTCAGATTCAGGATGCTGCAGCCCGTTATGCCAATTCGGGTCGACCCGTTAACACTCCGATTGAAACTCCGTCTACGTCGGTGAGGACAACATTGTTGCCAATGGAATCACAGTCTCCGGCACTCTCTGATGCGACATTTCGGACGGACAGCGGCGTCGCAGAAAATGAGTTTTTTAAAGAAATGGTATCGGTAAATGGATCGGGTCAATGTGTACCCGATTACTCTATTTTTCCGGGTTTTGATTATTTTGGTGGCGATTTCTATGTGCCGGAGTTGCCAAGTTATGATTATGGAGATGAGAATATTGATGGGTTGATAATTCATAACTCTTTCTTGTGGAATTTCTAAGCTGGTCGGATTGCGGATAGTTTTTGTATATCTGGAAGTATGACATGAACCTGGATCCTTAATTCGGATTTGGGTAGGACAATTTTTTAGGACCTTGTCCTTTGCTAATTTTTTGCCGAGAGATCAAGGTTTTAGTTTTTGTGGATATGAATCATGAAACAATACTAACTGGTTTTGATGATGTGTTTTCGTTCAGGATATTTACACTTAAATTTTAGTTAGTAGAAGAATTTAAATACTCTTAGGTTGACGATGTGGCTTTTTGGCTATTCTTTGATGTATAAAAGGATATAAGATTTTTTTCAATCACATACAAGTTGCTTGATTGATAATAGTTTTTTTATTAAGATGGATTAATACTATTGAGATGGACATGTGATAGCAGACAACCTACCAAAACTATGTATCCGCATATCATAAATTTATGACTGTTCAATAGTAAATACCTCTAGATCTTCTTTTTTTTAATTTTTTGACAAAATATCTTTTAATTTTTCAATAGTTTGCATAATAAAAATAGCTCTGCATTATGGTATGGCTATTGCTGCCAACAACGTTGAGGATTAAGATCCAACTTTCGACTCGAAGACACTACAAGAAAAACTATTATTACTTACGACAAATTTTATCTTTATCCACGGACTGTCCATAGGTAACGTAAAATTACACACGGATTATCCACGGACACAAGTTCCTAGCTAAATCGCTCGTAGGAAAATATTTACCGACGGACAAGCCGTGGGACACACTTACTTAAGGATTGTCTGTGGGTAATATGACTCACTGAGTCTCTATGGGTAACGTTACTCATAGATTTTCTATAGATAAAATAGCAGATACGTATCGACGGAAAAGTCGCAAGTGACATTACTCACGGACCATCCGTGACAAAGTCTACTATTTTATATTTGATATTGATAATTTTATTCATGAATTGTCCGTGGATAATGAAAAAATGATTTTAATTCTTTTTTTGTTTTTTTACAGTCTCCTGTATTTTTTACTATATATTTAAAATAAATTGTAAGCATATTAAAACATCATTGTCAAAACAAAGTGAAATATTATGTAAATAGTGTTTTCAAAATACACATTCTGACTTCCATAAGTCTCAAAATAAGCACAATTTACACTACCATGATTCTCAAAATAAGCACATTGTTATTGCCATAAGTTTCAAAATACACATAACGACACTATCGTAGAAATATATAGATAATACCTACAAGTCTAAACAAAATATGTAGTAATAACTACTATACGAAACTGAAACTGAAACTAGTATTACTCCTCGCCGTCATCATTGCTAGACTTATCCTCGTCATAATCTGGATGACGACGACGAGATGACTCAACCTGTATGGAAGAACACTTTTTGCCAATATTGCTAGATGCATCTGTAGTGCGTTGCTCTGTTTGTTGAACTTCCTCTTGTCAACGTTGCTCAATTTTTCTAAGCTCCTCTCGGGCCTCGTGTTCTGCTGCTTTTGCTCGCTCCTCAAATGTTGTTATCTATGCAGCTATCTCGTTAGATTGCTGAGACAAGAAATTGGCGCAACCTCTAGATGGATGAGAATCTGGAACTAGACTTACGACACATGGTCTATAAAGCGAGGATCTATCTCCAACACCATAGATCCTCCCTTTATTCTTCCCCCATCAGATTGGACCAACATGTCTAAGCGAGCTTCCGCATTAACCACTTGGCTACAACTACTAGATGCTTCCCCACCTTTAGAGGCTTGTTGCAACTTACCTTGAAATATTTCCTACTTAAGTAGAAAATCATGCAACATAGTCAAATTACTTTTACAAGAAATACAAATGAAAGAATGAATAAATGATTTAATATTTCTTACATATGATTTTTTTTTGCTCTTTCATCAACCCAAGAGTTGTCCTTCTTCTTAGTGTGAGTTTTTAAAAAGACCTCATCCAATGTGGGGTCTCTACCTAACTCTTCAGCCTTACAAAAAATAAACAACAACAGAACCGTGAATAAAATGAGAGTCAAATTTCGCCAGAAAAGAAAAACAACAAAATATTTTAGCAAAATAACTCTGCATTTTGAAACAGCAACACAACAAAACAATAAAAATAGCAAATAGTAGACATGTCCTAGAGTCAAACATTAAATGGTTATACAGTGAAGACTTTGACATAGAAAGCGTACCATCCGAATGGTATGTTCAGCAATGGATAAAGATCCACCTGTATGGACAACTCTTTTAGAAGAAGCACGATTTTTCTTAGCTCGATTTGATATCTCCTTATACGACAAATCCATCCATATCTTCTCAAGATCATTCCAAACAGTTTCTCCCGTCCAAGTTGGACACATGCGCTTCTTTTTTCCTGCAATATTACATTACAAATAAGTTATAATATATTAATTAGTATCCACACATTAGTTCAACTCATTAACAAGATATATAACTTAATCTTACACCAA
Organism: Cicer bijugum; assembly: GCA_037974875.1. Classification (NCBI taxonomy): domain Eukaryota; kingdom Viridiplantae; phylum Streptophyta; class Magnoliopsida; order Fabales; family Fabaceae; genus Cicer; species Cicer bijugum. The sequence continues at coordinate 486,728 of JBBPBT010000420.1, forward strand.
ATTTGACGAACCAACGTTCCAAAGTTAATTTTGGGATTGCTCCCCAACTAGGATATGGATCAACATATCGTGATGTAATGACTGAGGTGAGGGCTCTCGAGGCCACCCTACACGGTAATCACCTATAAACAATTTTTAAAAAAACATCAAATTTCTAAAAAATAACTTGAAACGTACTCTAATCCTCATGTAGTAATGAAAAGTTAATCAGAATTTGTTACATACCCTCGACCATTCGTCCATATCATTGTTCTCCCATCAAGCGCAACCCCATGACTAGTGTAAGTATAGAAGTACGCCTAAGAGGGGGGGGGGTGAATTAAGTGTTAGTAAATTTTCGTGTTTTTAGTGATATGGTAGTTGAATTTTCTGAGTTTAACAAAATGCCTACTAATAACAAAGTGCAATAAGTAAATGGACACTTTAAGATTTATCTTGGTTCCCCTTATAACCAAGAGATTAATCCAATACTTGTCAGAAAATGTACAACTCCCACCCTAGGATTCTTGCTACAAACTTCTAACAATACTTCTAAGATAGCACACCACTATCTTAGATTAAGCTATCTTTTAGAAAGTCCTACTTTCTTTTACAAATGATACAATAAGATTTGAATAAGCCTAAAGGTGAGGTATATTGATAAACAATCCAATAACAATTCAAGTACTTGAGAACCTTTTAGAATGATATGAAAATGGAATGCAAATACTTAGTAAAAATCGGAATTTTGTTCAAAGTTGTTCAACGTATTGATTCAAGGATTGTGTATATTTGATCTGAAGTTATGGGGTATTTATTGTAACACCCTGTTTTTTCAAAGCGAGGGTGTATTTTTTTTTTCGAAAGAAATTAAAATACAACAGAGAAATAAATAAGGTAAAACCTTTGGATAAATAATTAAGTCATTAAAATTTACAAATAGCGGAAATGTTTTTCAAAATATAAATCCAAAGCATGTTCTGATGTCAACAATAGTACATGTACATCCTTACAACTTAACATAAAGGTAACCCAAAAGAAAGACATATGTGTCCTGAGTGACAACCTAGTCTGATCATTCTATACATAACCAAAAAACTATACGCCTTGAGTAATCTCCACGCGCCCCGTGAGATTCTCCTAGTGTAGCTCCAATCAAGCACTCCCATCCACATTCCCTTCCGGAGGGTACGAACCGGTAGGATCATCCTGACTCTCATATGAGGGCAAAGCCCAGATTTCCACAATAGTTGTAAAGGGTCACCAACCGAAAATTAACAGTTAACACATAACATTTAAGCTTTTAAATGTACAAATAACCTTTTCAACTTATCATGCATCTTAGAAGGATTTTCCATATGCTAAAAGTTCATGTAATGCTTGCCAAATGTAAATGAAATCAAAAGAAAGTTCTCAATCCATCAAGTAATACGTAACTCACCAAAACATTGATAAATCAATTGAGAAATCAATTATCTAACTCAAAATAAGATTTTCCACTAAGCCAATCGATCGGGGAAATCAATTTCCTGAAAGTTTTTAGTGAAAACTGAACTCTAGGCTTAAATCAATCAATTGGGTAAATCGATTGACTCAATCGATTGGGTAAATCGATTTCCTGACAGACAGAGCCCCTGTATTGAATCCAATCGATTTACCAAATCAATTTCTTAAATGATTTTGAAAGACAACTTACAAAATCGGTTGGGTAAATCGATTTCGTGCAAAACAGGGCCCCTGTAACTCATCAAATTGATTGGGTAAATCGATCTCCCTGTATATTCTTTCAAAAATACATAAACTAACTCAATCACATTCAAACACCACTCCAAACCTTAACACTTAGTAATATCCATACAATCACCACGACATTATGAGTTTCGAAATCGTTTTACAATCTAACATACTATCACACAATTCCAAAACATAACTCTTAGTGAAATCAACACAATCACAAATTTGCATCAAACACACTTACACATAATTTCTAACCATACCGCTTAACGGTTTCAACGCAATACCCACACAAACAAGATGAACCAACAAATCACATGGCATCACTTTGACTCGACAATCCCAATACAGACAAAATGAACCAACAAATCACATGGCATCACTTTGACTCGACAATCCCAATACAGACAAAATGAACCAACAAATCACATGGCATCACTTTGACTCGACAATCCCAACGTAGACAAAATGAACCAACAAATCACATGGCATCACTTTGACTCGACAATCCCAATACAGACAAAATGAACCAACAAATCACATGGCATCACTTTGATTCGAAAATCCCAATACAGACAAAATGAACCAACAAATCACATGGCATCACTTTGACTTGACAATCCCAACGCAGACAAAATGAACCAACAAATCACATGGCATCACTTTGACTTGACAATCCCAACGCAGACAAAATGAACCAACAAATCACATGACATCACCTTGGTGCGACAATCTCAACACAGACAAGATGAACCAACAAATCACATGGCATCACCTTGACTCGACAATTCATTTCTTCACAAAATCATTTTCACGACAACATTAAGTAAATGCATATATTAAGAGATTCCTCATCCTTAATACTCATTTAACTTAATGATTTTCACAAACAAACACACATTAAGCAAACAAAAATATTAAGATATTCCCCATTCTTAATACTCTTTTAACTCCAACGATTTTCAAAACAAACATTAAGTAACCAAGACATTAAGAGATTCCCCATTCTTAACGCTCAGTTAACTTAAACGATTTTCAAACAACATTAAGTAACTAAGAAATTAAGAGACTCCCCATTCTTAACGCCTAGTTAACTTAAACGATTTTCAAAACAACATTAAGTAAACGAGACATTAAGAGATTCCCCATTCTTAATTCTCATTTAACTTAAACGATTTTCACAAACTCACAGTAAGTAAACAAGACATTAAGAGATTCCCCATTCTTAATACTCGTTTAACTTAATGGTTTTCAAATTCCACACAAAACAAACTCAAACATACTTTCATATTCAATCTATAATTCACACCAAATCATTTTCCACACAAACCACACAAAACACATCTCAAGTTTCATCAGTATTAACTAAGAACACGTCAAAAACAATGAACACAAATCGACACAATCCACCACTCAAACACACAAGTTTCATTTACTCAAAATCATACATAAATGAGTTTAAATTCATTTTCCACGAAACATTCATCAATATAACCAAAACCTAACTCTAAGATTTTACCCATAAAGCCTTAGATAGATTTTCCCAAATCAACACTTAAACCCTAACAAAATTCTTTTCCACACAACCACAGATAAGTCCCTAAATGCAAACTAAAAGTTTGGAAGGAGCCCTTACATTCACTTTAGCTTTTTCGTTCGATTTCGGTACCGTGAGCAAATCCGGTAAAAACCTCCACTCGCAACGCCGCTTCCAAAGTTAGCTCACTAGCACCGTAGTGTAGTGGTGAGCAACTTTCCCTTCTATCACTTCTTGAAACGACGCTTAGATCTAGATGAAACAGGGAGATTTGAGTTTGAATCCCTAATACTGTTTTTCTCCATTTTTGAATCAAAGAGAAAGAGTGAAGTTGAGAAATCCTTGTCCTATCACCCACTATCAATTTCGAACTCAAAGGAAAGAAAAGAAAGCAAAAACGAGCAACAATGGAGGAAGGGAGAAAAAATGGTTTTCGCGAGGCAGAGGAGAAGATGGAGTTTTCTCTGTTTTCTTTCCTTTGCTTTTCCTTTCTTCCTTTTTCTTTCCTTTCTATTTCTTTTCTTTCTATTTCCTTCCTTTCCTTTCCTTTATATATATATATATATATTAATAATAATTAACAAATATCTCTAAATCTTTAGATATTTATTAAATTACCCTTTCACCCATAACGCATTAAACTCTTCGCAAAAGATTCATCGCAGTTAATTTAATTTATTTATCGACGAGTAATTCTAATCGGCCATTAAAATATCTTCTTGGTCATATAAACTCCAAAATATTAATAACTTTGGCTAAAAAGCCTCTGAGTTCAATACCGAAAATACACCAAAATACATAAAGTACACTTAAAAATTATGGGTCTTACATTTATACTCCACAAACATCCCTTCAGATTTGTGGCCATTGATCCAAGAGGTTTGATGAAAAATTACAATGTTCTAGAGCCATCCCAAATCTGAAAAATTGTAATGTTTCCAGTTGTATTCGAATACAGGATATGTGTATTTGAATACACCTCTTTGTAACGTTCAAAAATATTCAAAATTTACGTCTTGTATTCGAATACACATTGGTGTAGTTGAATACAGATTAGTGAAAATTAGCCACTCACTTAACTTGTATTCGACTACAGATGGGTGTAGTCGAATACACATATAGGAATTTTGGCCACTGACTTGAAGTGTATTCGACAACACATAGTTGTAGTCGAATACAACCTTTAAATTTTTGCCTCTGACTTAAGTTGTATTCGAATACAATATGGTGTATTCGAATACACTTATTTAATTAGTCAAAAAATATGATTTTAAATGTTTTGTTAATGTTGTTTTAACTTTTGAAAATATGTTAAATGCATATGTAAATATGACTTGTTCTCATGTATTTGAACTATTGGTTTGTATCGTATACCTTTACATTTTATCATCTATTGTTTGGATTTTGAAGCTTATTGTGAAAATATTTGATCTTCTTTTTGATCTTGTTGCATTGTCCATAATCGGTGATCTTTGTCTTTATCAAAAACATGTAGTTTACAACTAGAATTGGAGCATCGTGACCCTTGAGTCTTAATTCCAATAGCAACATGTGTTGAAGGTGGTGGGTTAGCTGAAATTGAAGTATATTGTGAGGCAACAGATGTTAATGGTTGTGACGGTGAATGATCAGCAATCGAGGAAATATTGTCTTCTGGGACAAAACTCGGTGTGGGCATCATCACTATAATTGGTTCAGTACCATGCACCTTATTAGGTTGGATTGGAAGAACTGCAGCTTGTTGTGTATGAGGTTGAACAAGTTGTTGGGTGGGATGTCGCACATAGTGTGAGGTTGGTGTAGTGGCATTGACATCTAGTGGCAATTGATCAATTGTTGCTTGTACCTACTGAGCTACTTGAGTTACCTTATGCGGTAAAATTATGCGATTTTTCTTGAATGGAAGCTTGAGTCTAATCTTTTCTTTTGAGGTCATCTATAAAGAATAAGATGAATAAAAACAATTAGCACACACACAATTCAAACATACAATCAACAATTCAAGATATAAAACTAATATATAAAAAGGTAGAATATGAAGATTTAAACAAATAATCAACTATTATTTATACTTACGAAAAATTCAAATGTCAATTGAAAAATTCAATTAATTGTTCAACATGTGCCATATCTTCATCTTGATATGGCATGTCCTCATCGACTTCGTCCACCTCTACATGACCCATAGGCTTAGTTTTGATAACGGCAGACCAGTGACGCTCATCAGTTCGCATTTTACGATAAGGTACATAATACACTTGTCTAGCTTTTTGTGCAATTATGAAGGGATCATAGAGATCATATTTCCCATTCATCTAGGATCAAATCATTGGCAATAAAACAAGGCTACTTTGTGAGGCAATTTGTAATACTCCAACTCGAAGATATGTTGGATGACTCAATAGAAATCATTTTCCCCTCCTCTAGTAACCCTTTTCACATAAACTCCACTATTTATGGTTTTCTTACCCTGAGACCAAGCTTTTGTGTGAAATTTGTACCCATTAATGTAATACTTGTGTCGTGTTTTGACCATTGAGTCAGGACTCCAAGCTAATGATAACAAGTTAGGGTCATTCACACCATTTTCCTTGTCACTGGCCTATACAACCATGATATTCACAATAGTTAGGTGAGAAGTTCTAATTTATTTGCATCAAACTTCAATAAAGCACTTACATACACACGAAACCATTCTGGGAATTCTCCATGTATACGAGTTTGAGATATAGGATCATCTTCAATAATGGATTTAGAGTGCAAAAAGGCGCTGTCAATAATGAGAGAAGTGTTATTACAAGTATTTGGTAGTTATGTGGGGTGTGTGTTTATAGACTTCTTACTCAATATATGGCTTGACCTCGTTGCAATTGATGAGGATGTGTACATGAGCATACCTTCTTTCAACATCACTTAACCAATGAGTTTGAGCCTTCCCACTAGGACGTCCTAATTGATTGCTAATTGATAGTGTTGTCGTGACCGCATCATTTAATTTTGCACCTTCATTACGCTGGCTTCTATCAAACAAAGAGATTGTTTTAAAATAGTGAGAACAAAAATATGTTATCTCTCAATTTAAGTATGACATACATATTGAGCCTTCCATTCTAGCCTTGTTTTTCAATGTGCGCTTAAAATCACCCATCATTCTGGAAAAGTGAGAGCAATAACTTAATAAATGTGAAAATATCTTGAAAAAAAAAATGAAATCCTTAATGGTGAATAAAAAATACCTTTCAAATGGATACATCCATCGATATTGAATTGGACCACCAAGTTTTGCCTCATACGGTAGGTGAATTGGAAGATGTTCCATTTAATCAAAGAATCCTGGTGGGAAGATTCTTTCAAGTTTGCATATGATGAATGGAATATTTTCACCCAATTTGACCAATTCATCATGTCTTAAGGTATTGCTGCACAAGCCTTTAAAAAATTGACTTAATTTTGTTAATGGTTTCCACACATGGTCAGGAAGTGAACTAAATTCAAATGGAAGCAAATACTCCATAAATACGTGACAATCGTGGCTTTTAATCCCATTCATTTGTCCTCTATTAACATATGCACATCTTTCCAAGTTAGAAGCATACCCATCTGGCATCTTAAGCTCCTTTATCCATTTACAAACATTCTTTGCCTCATTAGACGTAAGACAATAATTTGCCTTAGGTTTTGTCATTTTTTCGTTGTTATGTGGAACCAACTCCAAGTCGCTGTGTTGGCAAATGATGGCCAAGTCCATTCGTGCTTTTTCATTATCCTTAGTCTTGTTCTTAACATTCATGACAGTGTTAAACACATTATCAAAGAATTTTTTTTCTATGTGCATGACATCTAAATTATGCCTTAATTATAAATTATCTTTCTAGTATGGAAGATCCCAAAATATGTTTCGTTTAGTCCAATTATGGCTAACTCCATATCCAGACAATTTAGAATGTGCATTATCTATCACTCGTGGAACATTGTGAACCCAACCCCAAACTTCTTCACCTGTCAATATTGGAGGAGGTTCATCTTTCACAACCCTATTTTTAGTGAACCCTTTTTTACTTCTTCTAAATGCATGATTATGAGGTAAGAAACGACGGTGACAATCGAACCATGAATTTTTGCCACTGTATTTTAAGGTAAAAGCCTTATTTCCAACCATACACATCAAACATGCCAACATACCTTGGTACTCCATCCTGATAACATGTCATAACCAGGAAAACCGTTAATTGTCCACATTAAGGTTGCCCTCATTACAAAATTTTGTTTCATGGAAATATCATAAGTCAAAGCCCCTTCATTCCACAATTGTTTAAGCTCATCCATTAACGGTTGTAAATATACATCAATGTTTGCTTTTGGGTTAGATGGTCCAAGTATGAGACAAGTCAAAAACATGATTGGTTTAGTCATGCACATTTTGGGCGGGAGATTATACGAGGTCACAACAACAAGCCAACAAGAATATAAGGATGAAGAGGCCTGAATGTATGGCCTGAAGCCATCAGAACATAAACCAAGCCTTACATTTCTTGCTTCATTTACGAATTTTGGATACTTTGCATCAAAATGGTTCCAAGCTTCCCCATCTGATGGATGACGTAAACCGCCTGAACTCAATTTATTATGTTGATGCCATCTCATTCGGGCAGTAGTTTTCGTTGATGCATACAATCTTTTTAACCTTGGAGTGATTGGCATATAGAACATCCTCTTAACTGGAATGTCTTTGTGGTTACCAATCCCAGGCTTACGAGGAACATATCGAGGTTCATGGCAAAACCTACACTCTATATTTGCACTATTGTCTTTGTAGTACAACATGCACCATTTAACACAACAATCAATTTTCTCAGACTTCAATCCTAGCATTGTCACCAATTTTTTCGCTTGGTAAATTTTTTTTGGAAGTGAATCCTTAAAAGGACACACATCTACAAGCATGCTTGCAAAGAAATCAAGACATTTCTATGGAACATTCCAATTTGATTTGCATGCTAAAAGTTTCACGCATATTGAAAGTTTTCAATCAGAAGCCCCCTCATATAAGGGTTTGTTTGCAGCAGTTAACAAATCATAAAAGTCTTGAGCATCATCATTTGGGGCTCTTCATTATTCTCTTCCTCGCTACCTTCATCACCCATATTTTGGAAGTCATACGTAGGACCAAATGCATCATCGACCATATGTTGCATTAACGTAAACGGATCATCATTATCAATATTTCCACTACTACTTGGAATATTTTTTGGGTCAATATGTGGGGTTTCTTCACCATGCTCAGTCCAATACCAATAATTTGGTTGGAACCCAAACCTATACAAGTGAAGTTTGACTTCACTTGCAGAAAATATACCGCTACACATGCAATTGTGACAAGGACATCTGATGCCACCATCTTTTACAAATTGATTTCGACTTATTGTCTTTGTTATAAACTCTTCAACACCTTTTGCGAAGGCTGGTTTCAATCCCCCTCGTTGAACATAAAGTCTATCATATACCCAACTACGATCTGGATGGTAGCCATCCATATTTTGAAGGACAAACAAATAATTGAGGAGCGACGAAACTGTGAACAAAATGTAATTTTACATATCAAATAGGATACCTGTACAAACCTCAAAAAAGTTATTACTCAAAGTTCAAATTGAAAATAATGTTCTCCAAACATAAACTAATTGTTAAACTAACTATAAATAGTTATGCAGATATTTGCTGTAAAATTAATTGCAGATAATTTAGATTAGTTTAAAAAATCAGATTGTTGTTTCATTAAAATTTGTATAAATATCCTTTTACAAGATTTTCCTTAAATGAAGTACTGAAGAATCCAAATTCAACTCTTATTCCATTCATGTGCATAAAAGATTCATAATAAAGGAGAAGATGAAATAAATAACACATGAACGTGATGTGAAACTCTTTCAATATGCCTCTCTTAATCTGAGTATTATAGCTAATGACTCTAACTAACTCAATATCTAGGCATATTTTCATCTTGTTCAAATTTGTATGGAATTTACATTTATTAGTAGCAATGCTCTACAACCTATGAAAAATAATCTTTCAAATGATGTATTGTATAATACTGCATAAAACAATATATTTAAAAAATTTGTAAAATACAAACAAACAAAATTGGTAAAATTGATTTCGTGTAGTTTTCTTATTTTTAAATGCAATTTTAATTTAAATGAATGTTAAAATCTCCACTAAGTACAACTATATAAAAGAAATTATAACCTCTTTTGACAAACAAAACCACCTTCAGACCTAATCAAAAACTACTCTCACAAGAAAACCTTAATGTGATCTACTAACATTATCTTAAGCTTTTAACTAAAATTCCAGAAGGCTTCTATTTATGCTGGCTTCTGTTTCACTTTTACACAGGCTTTTGTTTCTTGCATATCTAAGTGATCATTGTGCTGGAAAAAAATGTATTAACAAATAAGAACATCTCAATGTCAGCATCACACCTCACAACAGAGTTAGGAGTTAGGAATTAATATCATTATCCAAGCAAACAATATCCAAGCAAAAAAAAATCATATTCCAAGCAAAATAAAAACGGTACCGCTAGACTCAATATCAGTATCAGTATCCAAGCAAAAAAAAATCAATATCACACCTCACAACAGATTTAGGAATTAAACTAAAAGAGGGATTTTCAAGATTTTACCTATGAAATGAGATGTTGGGGGCTTTAATGAGTTGTACAAGAACAAAGCGAGAGAACGAGTTAGGGTTTGCAAATAAGTTAATAAACGTTTAGATACACAACAAATAATCATGAAAATAGAACAAATTAGAGAGAGCAAACGAGATAACGACAAATAATGGGAGTAAAACAGAGAAAAAAAGAACAAGAGAGATCGAATGAGAGAGAGAACATGAACGACAGAAGAACCAGAGAGAATGACAGAACCTGTGATTTGAAGTGGCGGACAATATCGTTGATTGAATGCGATGAACGGAGAGTTCCCCTTTACTGTGGAAGAAGGGTTTTTGTTTCTATCATTTTGTTTCCTTAATGGGATATTACTATTACTCTTACTTTTGTTTTGATTCCTTCCTGAGATTACTATTACTTACTCTAACAAATACCTTCTAAGAATAAACTTTTTTTTTAAAAAAATAAAATAATATACAAAACTTTACTTTCAATGTACCTACGGAGAATCAGTAGTAACAAAAAATACGATTAAATTTTGACAACTTCAAGTTGAGTTTCTTTTTTTTAACTTTACCCACGAATTTTTTTTTATTTTACCTACGAACAAACCGTGGAAACCAATTAAAAAAAATAAAATTACTTAATAACAAATTTACTCACAGTTTTTCTATAAATATTAAATAATTTATCCACTAACTGACATCCGTGGTTAATTTTCCGTAAATATATGAATTTTTTCATGTAGTGAGAGGTAATAATGTTTAGTGATCGAGAATGTCTTTAATTGAATTATCTCTAATAAATTTTGCATATTGCTATTGCATTATCACTTGGCTTTGCAATTGTAGAATGAGCTTCCAAGTTGAGCATTAAGATCCAAATTACGACTCGGAGAGGTCAATGAGCTTTCTTTTTAACAATGAATCGATCAATGAGCTTCCAAGTAGAGCATTATTTGCTCTCCAAATTAATTTCAAAGCCTCTGATTCATTTTCAGCTTTGTTACTTCTCTTTACCATAAGAGAGGTTTAAACTTCTACCTGATTATCAAAATATAGAGTGTTCATTTAAGATTGGGTCAGATTGTTTAAGAATTTGTTTTTAAATGATTCTTTTATAGTATTTTACTTTTCTGTTAAAACATTTTAAAAAAAATTAAAATAAGGTTTTAAATGAAAAATTAGTTTAAATAGTTTGTTTTAAAATATTATTTTATGTATTTCAATTATTTGCTATAACTTTTTTTAGATAATCAAATTTCAAAAAATGATTAAATTAAAAAGGTATTTTGAGAAGTTATTCATAAAAATTATTTTTGAAATATACCTTTTAAAAAATATGAATCTTATCATGTTACAATCTCTAAAAATGAATAACTAAATTATTGAATGTCAAAATTACTTTTTTTAATCAGTAAAAAATGAGTCTAAAACAATTTATACTATTTGTAAATAAATTTCTATAAAAATCATTTTCAAAAATATAAAATCAAAATTATTTTTAAAATATCTTAAACAAACGAGTTCATTATCTGGTGATAAAATTACTTATTTATAGTAAAAATAATCATTTTTAGTATTTTAATTATGTTGTATAAGTTTTTTTTAATTATTTTGTTAAAAAATTATTTTTAATTATAAATAAAAAAATATTTTGATTAACTTTTAAAATAAAAATAATTAAAAAGGATATAGGTCGAGTTATGTATTTCCTCTAAATGTTAAGAGTGGTATCAGTGGTGGTGTTGGTCTAGAAGCAGCTTGATGAATCATCATTACCGTATACAAAGGTGTAAATATATTAGGTCAAGTTAAATTTTGTAAAGTTTAAATTTGACCTTGTCAAAAAAATTTAAAGTTTAATTGTGATCTTGATAGAAACTTTAGTATGATCGGTTAATCTATTTAAAAGTCTATGACATTTTAACATCTTCAAATAAATAATCATCCATATCTTTAAATATATTAATTACATGTTAATACACTACCAGAAATCTCCTCATTTGTGGCAAAAAAAAAAACTCTCACAAATTAGTGGCCAAAAAAACCCTCACAAATACTGTGAAACCCTAAATCCCAAAATAATATATATATATATATAATAATAATTTATATCATATTCCTATAAAATTTGATTCAAATTAAATGAGTAAAATACAAATTAAAACTGTTATTTCCGGTATCACCTATCAGAGTGGGGTTCCTCCCAAACTTGAACTTCAAGACACATTAACCTATAATAACTGCGATTTCGCAAACGCAGGGCCCAACCAGTCAAACACAAACAACAAAGGAGGTGAGTTTTGAAATTATGTTAATAGTATAATATGAGTAAGAAGAACACGCAAACAATCATAATAGAACCGTATCATAATCACTTTACGATATATCAAAATATTTAATTAAATAGTATCATACTATAACATCAAAGTCACCCAAGTAAAATAGTCATCTCATTATAATATGCATCAAATCATCTAATTAATATTACCTTTGAAACACATCAATCACAACAAAACAATCACAAGGAAATGCAATGATATGCATGAACTTAGACTCTACTTCACAATGTGGTACCATTCTAACTCTGAAGTACTTGGTTAGGAGGCCATGATACTATGCCACTACAAGAGTGGACGGACAATTCATGAATGGCCAAGTCCTCATAGATCCCCTCAACTCAACCCGAGACACATATACGCGACGGTCGGGGTACTCTTGTGTTGCACGGTAGCTCCCGGCCTTAGGGAATAACCCACTAATCCACTTAGGAATTCCCCACTAGGTGTACCCCCAAGGTCTATCAGTCTTACTCTATAGTTCGACTGTAGCCCTCCACGATCAGGCTCATTCAGTTGTACTTCCCCAGAATCACTAGGCTTGTCAGGCCCTACCTATATGATGACAAAATAATCTTCACTTCACAATTCACAATATTTATTTTCTCCACCTGTTAGCTTAGACTACTCCATTAAGAGCACCATATTTAAAAATCATCACTATCTCATCAAGTGTTGGGTACTTCAATATTTTCATCACAATTTTATAATATCATTAATCATAAATAATCATGATCATCGTATAAACTCATTACAATTTTATAACATCACTATATCATCAATCAAAAATCATCATTATCATCACGTAAGCATATATCAAACCATGCATCCATATTTTATTATCACATCACATAATTTTATCTAAGCAAACATGTACACATAATTTCATTCAACATCCAACATCACAATAATAACAAATATCAACTACCACACAAGTATCGAAGATTAAATCAATCAACATCTTATAAAAATTTCTATTTCACATTTTAATATCACAATTCTCATATTTCAAATTAATCAATTTATCTCTCAAAGGGCTACTGCCGTACGTAACAAGCCCCGGATGAATCATTGGGAAATACGGTTTTCCCGTTCATCTCACAATATATTATACTCATGAATTCAAACGCTCTCTCACCCCTTACCTTAGCTGAAGATTTTTTCCAACGAAGTCGATCCGTTGATTTAATGTGTCACGTCTTCGCCAACCACCGCCTCTAACAGTCCACGAGTGAGAATAATTCAACGTAACAATCAATTACAAATTAGTTACTTACTCCGATAGGTAATTAATTAATTTATTAATAATACATTGATACTTCATCTAATAATACATTAATGCATTGTAATATAATTCAAAATATATTTAATATCGTTAAAAACATATATTACTATAATCAAATTTTATTTAACAAAGTATGATAGAAAGAACTTAATATTATGTCTATATATAGTTTTGATTTATAAATATATATATATATATATATATATCACATAGACGCAAATAATAATTAATTATTACTTATTATTGACTATACTTAATTTTTATAACATAATCAAATAGATTAACCCATTTAGGTGAAAGAATTAATTTGTATCTAATGGTTTAGTTACTAACTTAATTTCTGGAATTTGTATAACAACAATTCTTATATAGCATAATTTGTTTGTTGACAGAAACAAGGCAAAGGCTTCTAAAATTCCAAAGTAAAGACTCAAATCAAGGCTATACAAATTTATTTTGGATTTGTGGTTTTCAATTTCTTAACTTTCATCTATATATATACTCAATTGGTAGTGGGATTGCGATGAGGCGGTACTTATCCCCTAGGTACCGGGCTCGAATCCCACGGAAGGCAAAAACTTGCAAGGATTTCCAATTTGAGGAAAGGGGGGTGCAAGAAGCTCGTGAGGTAACATTGCTGGTATCGCTGAAGGGCCGGGGTGTTACAAATACAAAAATTGAAATTGGTCTTTATTTGTGGCTGAAAAAGCCCTCACAAAAGCTTAAAAATTTAAGTGGATTTTGTGGCTGCCTAAGCCCACACAAAATCACAACGTTGTGATTTTGTGTTGGCTTAGGCAGCCACAAAATCCACCTAAATTTTTAAGATTTTTGTGAGGGCTTTTGCAGCCACAAAATCAACCATTTGTGAGGGTAAATGCCACCACAAAGGCAAGCCATTTGTGGCCGCCCAGGCCGCCACAAATGCCTGATCCGTTACCTTTTGTGGCTGCAAAGGCCGCCACAAAATCCCAAAGAGACATTGCCATTTGTGGCCGCCCAGGCCGCCACAAAGTATCAACCATATTCTATAAATATCACTTCACTCCTCTTATCATTCTTCACTTCAACCTTCTCTCTAAACCTTCTTTCTAAATTTTCTCTACACCTTCTCTCTACAAAAATTATTCCTCCAAGCTTGCTTGAATTTTGGTAAGTTTATATTATATTATATTATATATTTAGTTTTTTATTTTTATTTTTGATTTGAAGTTATTTATGTAATTAATATTATTAAATTTTTATTTTGACAGTGGTGATATTGTGTTAATTACTTCGAAGAGTTCTAAGCTCTGTGAAAGCTTCAAGTCAGACACTACCCGATATTAAGTTAGTATTTTATACATTTTAAATTTAGATTAGTAAATATATATGTGATATTATATATATATATATATATTATTTTTAAAATATAGATTAGTAAAATATATGTTATTGTATATTTATTTATAAAAAAAAATAGATGTTGTTTACATAATATATGATAAACAAAAGTTTGAAACACATGTAAAACTTATTCATTTTAATATAACTATTTAAAAAAAAAACATTATTAAAATTGATGATATTAATATTTTTTGTTAGTTATTAAAAAGAGTTGTAGTTGATTTAGTACAAAAATTTATATACTTTAACGGTCTCTATTTTTTATATATATAAAGAGTTAATTATTTTATGAAAGATTTTATTAAATATCATTTAAAATTTTATTTCGGTTTATATAATTATAGTCTTAATAATAATTTATTATATTATTTGCAAATGCTCCCCTAATTGACATATAAAGTATGTCAAAATTTATATATAATACTTTTGAAAAATTAAACAATTAATATATAAAATATCGATATATATATATATATATGTTTATTCTAAAAATTAAATATATATATATATATATACACACACGATATGAATTTTCCTAGAAGAAAGGTTCTTAAACAACGTTTTGCTAACAAGGTTGAAGACTTTCTCAATTTTTTGAGAGTGCAGAAAATTGTCAAAGATAAAGGGAGAATGAGATGTCCATGTTTTTTATGTCGATATAGACGATTTAAAAGTAAAGATGAAATAAGAGTGCATTTATATACAGATGGATTTATGCCTAAGTACTTAATTTGGACTAATCATGAGTCTCCGGCAACGCCTAATACTAGTACATGTGTGGAGAATAACATAGGTCCTTCAAGTAGTACTAACATGTTAGGTATAGATTATTATAACTATCAACACTTTGAGGTGATGAATGATATGATTTTGGATGTTGTTGAGATTAATTTGTCATTCAATGAAGATCAATATGACAATACCGATGGACTTCCGAATGAAGAAGCTAAGAGATTTTATGGTCTTTTGAAAGAGACAAATAAACCGTTGTTTGAAGGATCTCCATACTCAAAGTTATCAATGTGTATTAGACTTTTAGGTCTAAATCTCAATTTCATGTTCCTGATTTAGCTTTGGATTTGATGACTAAAATGATGCTAGACGCAACACCTGTTAGAGATGGTTTGCTGCAAAGTTATTACGATGCTAGTTAATTATTGTGTGTTTAATTTTTGGTTTGTAAGACATTATTTATTAATTTTGAATGCTTCATTTGGTTTGGTAGTACTTACTATAATTATTATTATATTTTTATATATAATAGTTATTTTAATTTTTATATTTAATTTGTATTTAAATTTAAATTTGATTTAAATTTAATTTAAATTTAAATTAATCTTTAAGTATAATTATAACTTAAATATTAAATTTTAAATTTAATTTAAATGATAACTAAATTGTAATATTATATTTTTAATTTATATTGATATTAGTTTATTATATATAACATATTAAATTTAAATATTATATTTTTAATTTAATTTAAATTTTAATTAAATTATAATATTGTAATTTAAATTTAAATTTTAAATTTATATTCATATTAATTATTATATATAATATTATTTTTTATTATTAATTTAAATTTAATAAAATAATTTTTTAATAAAATTAATATTTTGTAGCGGCCTAAATCTCTCTACATCAATTATCTCTATCCATGGATTGTTTACACTTCCGTTAGTATATTTTATCATTATCAAAATGATCTATTTGATCAATGTCGTAGTAGTTGATGGAAATATGAGTTATATGCTGGGAAGTACCTTCAAAAATAATGTCTTTTTTATGGACTTCTGAAACAATGTTAGAGAAACGACAAACATTTTCATAAAAGACTAATTTCTATAAACCAAAACGCATGGGAACATATATTATAAAGAAGAATAACCTCACGAGTCACGAGGTTCAAACTTAATAGTACATGCATAACCTAAACAACCAAAATAATTTAAATGCAACAAAGTATGGGTTTGTTGATGTAATAGACTATCAAGAATAACAAACATATGTACAAATTTTAAAAAAATTGTGGATAAAAATAATTCATAAATATTAAAATTTTAAAAAAAAATTGTGGATAAAAACAATTCATAAATATCAAAATTTAAATTGGTTGTTATTATTTGTTGAAAAACAATCACAAATGGAGTATAATATTATTTGTGATTGATTTTGACTTTTTTTTTTGACGGCAAAAAAGAACGACAAATCTATTGGAGAGATTTTTTTTTAATTGCGACGATTTAAACCGCCTCAAATGTGTTGATAAATTTGAATATTTAGTGGAACTTTATAGCGGCGATTACCGTCACAAAATTCTTTCGGTAGTAGGCTTCTGATGGCAAATGTCACCACAAATGGACAAGGACATTTGTGGCTTAAAAGACACAACAAGTGAAAAATAGACCCGTTGCATTTTGTGGTTAACAGGTCTGCCACAAATGTCCAGAAAGAAAATATCTTAAGCAATATTTTGCTAACAAAGTTGAAGAGTTTCTCAATTTTACAACGGTGTAAAGAGTTGTCGTAAATGAAGGGGGATTACACTACAAGAAATCCCCTCATTTGTGGCCAACTTCATAAATATTTTGTGGCCGAAAAAAACCTCACAAATTAGTGACCGAAAAAACCCTCACAAATACAAAAATTCAAATTTGTCTTTAATTGTGGCTGGAAAAAGCCCTCACAAAAGACTAAAATTTTAGCTGGATTTTGTGGCTGCCTAAGCCCTCACAAAATCACAATGTTGTCATTTTGTGAAGGCTTAGACTGCCACAAAATTCAGCTCAAATTGGAGCCTTTTGCGATGACTTTTGCAACCACAAAATCAACCATTTGTGAGGGTAAAGACCGCCATAAAGGCAAGCCATTTGTGGCTGCTCAGACCGCGACAAAGGACATAATTTCTGACAATTAAAGTCGTCATAAAGGATTTTGTATTGTTGGCTTTTATGGCTGTTTTGGCCGCCACAAAGGATCAACCATTTTCTATAAATATCCCTCTAGTTTTCTTATCATTTTTTTACTTCTAACTTCTCTCTAAACCTTCTTTCTAAATTTTCTCTCCACCTTCTCTCTACAAAAATTATTTCTCCAAGATTTTTCTTTACTATCTTGAATTTTGGTAAGTTTATATTATATATTTAGTTGTTTAATTTTATTTTTGATTTGAAGTTATTTACACTACGCCAAAAATTGTCTTTTACAGTGCCCTTTTTACAGCGCTTGCTAAACACAAGCGCTGTTGAAAATATATTTTAAAAATAACGGAGCCTTTTACAGCGCTTTGTATGACAAGCGCTATAATAGAAGCGCTGTTGTATGTCTTATAATGTTTGCGCATAACGCTATAAGGCTTTTACAGCGCTTGTCAAAAAAGCGCTGTAAAATGCATGCCCTTTCAATTTTTTGAACTACCTATTACAGCGCTTTTTTCACAAGCGCTGTAAAATGCATATTTCAAATAATTATATACGTTGGAAACCCTCATATCATATCCTCTAGATCTTTCAAAACCCTAATATCCTCTACGTACTGTGCAGCCATCTACGTTGTCTCAGGTATTTTTTAATTTGTTTTTGTCAAAAAATCTCTTCAATTGTTTTAAATCTCTTCTACACATGATCTGTTATGTTTTAAATCTCTTCAATTGTTCATGAGAAACAACATGATCTGTTATGGACAGATCTGTTAATCCAAAACAACATTATTTCTCATGAACAATTGAATAATTCATATTATATATACCACATGATTTAGGCGCATGTATCGCAGTGAAGAATATTCAAAACACTTGACATGGCATGCAGATGAAAGAATTAGAGATGGAATGTTTCGACACCCTGCAGATTCCCCACAATGAGCAAAAATTGATCACGACTATCCTGAATTCGGGATGGAGTCAAGAAATCTAAGACTTGCACTTTCTACTGATGGAATGAATCCACATGGTCTTCAAAGCATCTCACACAACACGTGGCCTGTGATTTTGGTAATATATAACCTACCTCCATGGTTATGTATGAAGCGTAAGTTTATGATGTTGTCTTTGTTAATTTTTGGACCCAAACAACCGGGGAATGATATTGACGTGTACTTGACTCCTCTAATCGAAGATTTAAAACGTATGTGGGAGACAGGTGTGGAAGTTTATGATGGGTATAAGAAAGAATGTTTCAATTTGAGGGCTATGTTGTTCGGCACAATTAATGATTTTCCAGCATATGGTAATTTATCAGGATATAGCATTAAAGGTCAGTGTGCATGTCCTATATGTGAAGAGAGTACAAATTGGATGCAGTTGAAACATTGTAAGAAGAATGTGTTTCTTGGACATCGTAGATTTTTACCTTATAGTCATCAGTATCGTTGGTGGAGAAATGCATTTAATGGAAAATCAGAGGAAGGTAAAGCTCCTTCAGCACCTACTGGATATCAAATACTTGAAAAAGTACAAGGTTTAACCAATAAATTTGGCAAACCTTTTGCGGGAGAGTTGGTCAAAATTGGGTGGAAGAAAAAGTCAATTTTCTTTGAATTGCCATATTGGAAGTCATTGTATATAAGACATTTCCTCGATGTGATGCATATTGAAAAAAATGTATTTGATAGTGTTATTGGTACGTTACTCAATGTTCCAGGAAAGTCTAAAGATGGCATCAACACAAGATTGGACTTGGTCGATATGGGAATAAGAAATGAATTGGCTCCAATAAAGAAAGGAAATCGCACATATCTACCTCCAGCCGCTCATACTCTATCTAGAAAGGAAAAAATTGTTTTATGTAAATTTCTATACGAAGTTAAAGTTCCAGAAGGATACTCTTCGAACATTAAAAGTTTGGTTTGTATGAAAGACCTCAAGTTAAAAGGTTTGAAGACCCATGATTGTCATATTCTAATGGAGCATTTGCTACCAATAGGTATACGTTCCATTTTACCTGAAAAAGTTCGACTAGCCTTGACTAGATTATGTTTCTTCTTCAGGGAAATTTGTAGTAAAGTGATCGACCCTCAGAAATTACCGACATTGCAGAGGGAAATTGTTGTTACTTTGTGTGAGCTTGAAATGTATTTCCCACCATCGTTTTTTGATATAATGGTTCACCTTACTGTTCATCTGGTTAAGGAGACACAACTTTGTGGGCCAGCTTATATGAGATGGATGTATCCGATAGAACGATATATGAAAATATTAAAAGGGTACGTAAAAAGTAGAAGTCGACCAGAAGGTTGTATTGCTGAACGATACATTGTGGAAGAGGCTGCTGAATTTTGTACTGAATATCTGTCCAATGTTGAATCCATAGGGCTTCCCATGTCTCGTCATTCGGGAAGAATATCAGGAGAAGGGATAATTGGAAGGAGACTGCTGACTATATCAAGGACAGAATAGGAGCAGGCACAATTGTATGTTCTGCACAATGATGATAAGGTTCAACCGTATGTTACAATACACATGGATCAGTTAGCTCGTTTGAACATGAATAGGAATCAAAATTGGATAACTCGAGAGCACAATCGAAGTTTTATAACATGGTTAAAAAATCACATAAAGTCAAAATTTGATATAGACCCCGGATCAATTTCACAGAGATTGAGGTGGCTAGCAAATGGTCCGAGCTTACATGTCTTTTCTTACACTGGTTATGTTATTAACGGCTACACATTTTATACCAAAGAACAAGATGATCATACCACTATGCAAAACAGTGGAGTCACTCTCGTAGCTGAAGCGATGCATGTCTCCAGTGCAAAAGACAAAAACCCAATATATGCAAATCTATCATATTTTGGGGTTATCGAGCGCATATGGGAGTTATACTACACAATGTTTCGTGTTCCCATATTTGGTTGCAAGTGGGTCGATAATAATAATGGAGTTCGGATTGATGAGTCAGGATTCTTGCTTGTGGATTTTAATAGGGTGGGATACAAAGACAAGCCTTTTATTTTAGCGTCGCAAGCTCAACAAGTGTTTTATGTCACCGATCTTTCTGATGATAAATGGTATGTTGTCCTATCGACCAATAAAATAAGTGATGATAACAACAATGATGAAGATGTTGGTAATGATCTTTTATTTGCAACATCACAACAACCACATGAAATTGATTCAACTGATGATGGTTTATATCTTAGAGATGATCATGATGAGGGAATTTGGATTAATCCATCGTTTCGTATTGTAAATGGACAAACAGATTTGAATCCCACCAGGAAAAGAAGAAGGGCATCTTAATGTACATGTTTAATTGTTTTATATAAGCCATGCATGTAATCTGAAATTATAGTTGTAATATGAATTATTGTTCTATTCTGGTTTTATTGTTGTAATCTAAATTATTGTAACTGAATTATTGTTCTATTTTGGTTCTATTCTGGTTTTATTGAATTATTGTTGTATTATAATCTGAATTATTTTGGTTCTAATCTGAATTATTTTGGCTTTTGGATAGTTTGGTTGATGGGTGGGGGGATAAGGATAAGGGTAATCTGAATTATGGGTGGGGATATAAGGGTATTTTTTTATAAAAAAAAAAGCCTTTTACAGCGCTTTTTAAACAAAGCGCTGTAAAAGGCCCTTATAAAAATAAAATAATGAGACATTTTACAGCGCTCTCCTTACCAAGCGCTGTAAAAGGCCCTTTTAAAAATTAAGTAAAGAGACATTTTACAGCGCTTAGATTAGAAAGTGCTGTAAAAGGCTCTGGTAATTTACAAACGCTTACATTTACGAAGTTCACTTAATTCAGATTCGAACCGAGGCCCTCCAAGTGTGACAAGGCTTTAAAAGGCTCTAAGTAAAATAAAATAAAGAGACCTTTTACAGCGCTTATGTGAACAAGCGCTGTAAAAGGCTCTTGTAATTTACAAAACGCTTACATTTACGAAGTTCACTTAATTCAGATTCGAACCGAGGCCCTCCAAGTGTGACAAGGCTTTAAAAGGCTCTAAGTAAAATAAAATAAAGAGACCTTTTACAGCGCTTATGTGAACAAGCGCTGTAAAAGGCTCTTGTAATTTACAAAACGCTTACATTTATGAAGTTCACTTAATTCAGATTCGAACCGAGGCCTTCCAAGTGTGACAAGGCTTTACAAGGCTCTAAGTAAAATAAAATAAAATAAAGAGACCTTTTATAGCGCTTATGTGAACAAGCGCTGTAAAAGGCTTTAAAAATAATATTCATCAGATAGCTAACATGACTTTCTCTAACAGGATTTTCTTCAAACACCTTGTACGCATCATGGGAATCCCCAAAAATACATTGTTAACAAAAACATCAGACCCATTGTTAACAAAAACATCAGACACATTGTTAACATAAAACATCAGACCCATTGTTAACAAACCCATTTTTCGCAAAATGGCTATGAACCTGAAGATCAAGTTACGATTTAAGAATGAAAGGGAATGTAAAGAGATAAAAAGGGTGTTGAGGTGGAGATTGAAAGAGTAAGCTTTGATGTTTGCGAAGAAGATGCATAAAAGGACTTTGAGGTGGAGTTTGGTGAAGAGGAAGAGATTTTGGTGGGTTTTGCAGAGCTTGTTTAAAAAATAACATAGCAAAACAAAAAAATAACATAATAAGGCCTTTTACAGCGCTTGTTTATAAAAGCGCTGTAAAAGAGCCTTTTAAAAATTTAAATAACGATGTCTTTTACAGCGCTTCTTTGAGGAAGCGCTGTAAAAGGCTTTTAAAAAAAACAATGAGGCCTTTTACAGCGCTTGTTGATAAAAGCGCTGTAAAAGAGCCTTTTAAAAATTTTAATAAGGATGTCTTTTACAGCGCTCTTTTGACAAGCGCTGTAAAAGGCTTTAAAAAAACAAGCGCTGTAAGGACGCTTTTTAGAGCGCTTTTTTAACAAGCGCTGTAAAAGGATTAGGCCTTTTAGAGCGCTCTTTGGAAAAGCGTTGTAAAAGGGTTATAAAAAAGCGCTGTAAAAGGATTATATATATAACAGTAACCTCTTTAGTTTCCTCTTCATTACGTAAACTACACTATCATTGAAACCTTCATCGTTCTTCTCTTCTTTTGCAAATCCTATAATCCCGTCCATTACGAACTGTTTTTCCACGATCATCTCCTTCATTTCGAACCTTATTTCCATCCAAGATCATTTCGAACCTTATATTTTCATTGAAATACGTAACCCTCATTACATATTTCTTCAAAACGTTTTTCTGTGAACCTTATTGCTGTGAAATTTCTGTGTTCGTCTTTTCTTCGCATTTCATCTTTCTTCCAACCATTATTCAGGTATTGATGTTATTTATTTTTTGTAATGATTAAAATGAATGTTGAGCTTGTTTAAAATATATATAGTGATACATGTTGAGGTTGTTTAGAATAATGCATGATGCATGTTGAGCTTGTTGATGTTATATTAAACTGCATGTTGAACTTGTTGTAGTTAAATGGATAAAAACAAAGAAATAGAATGTCAAAATGAAGAAGTTGGCACCTCTAAGGCTTATGAAAATGAAGTCAAACGTGGTGCAACTATAATGCAAAAGGTGATTAAAGCAAGGAGCAATGGCACGAAGTTAGAGGTTATACTATACTATACTCTGTTTGTTGTGTATTTATTTAGCTTTTTTTAATAGCATGTACTTACTATATGAGTTTATTAGGTTGGCTGGAATGAAAGTGGTCAGCCAATTGAGCCCAACAGCGCAATGTTTGTAAGTTACATTGGGGCTGTTGTTCGACAAAATATTCCTATTACCATTGACGATTGGAGAGATAAGACGTTGAAGGATGCCAAAGATATCATATGGAATGATATTCAAGTAAATTTTTTGATCCAATCTTTTGTCATTTATAAATATTTTCATTGAAATACTTTACTTATAATTTTTTTCATTGCAGACAACTTTTGTCCTTGATGAAGGACGAAAGAATTACATTTTGAGAGTTGCGGGAAAAATCCATCGGGATTTAGATCCCATCTCTCAAATTTCTATCTAAAAGATAGAGAAGGAAACACAAGTGCTGAACCTCCAAAGATATATCAACATTATATATCAAATGATGAATGGAAAGCATTTGTTTCCAAACGTACTGACCCCGCATTTGTCGTAAGTGATTAATTTATTTGCATTTGTGTGTTTCATTATTCATATTTGTAGCGTATTTTAATTTTTTACATAATTGCTATTTTTTATATAGAATATTAGTAAGGCAAATCGCGAGAGGGCAAGCAACCCGACGCACCCATACAGAAGATCACGTATGGGATATGCACGGCTAGACCAAACTCTTGTAAGTCATTGTAACATCAATGGTTGAGGGAATTTGTATTATAACCTATAGTTTCTAATTAATATTTTGTTTTAACGAATAGCGACAAGAGACCCAATCCGATCAACCATTGGATCGTCATATCTTGTGGAAGGAAGCTCGGGTAAATAAAGATGGAGTGGTTGATAACGAAAATGTTCAAAAAGTAATAGAATTTTGTGTAAATATATTATGACTTTAATATTGTATTTATCACTTGAATACTTTTTAATATTGTATTTTAAAAATGCTAATGAACTTAACTATTTTAATGTTACATGTATTTTAGGAGACGATCGAACAAAGTTCTGAACATGAAGAGGGCAACAAGGCTACTTGCAGGGATATTCTGGGCAAAGTTTTTAATGTTCCTGAATATTCCGGTCGAGTTAGGGGGAAGGGATTTGGCGTAACTCCGAGAAGCTTTTTTCCTCAAGAGAAGCGCCAAAAACCTTCCAACGAGGAAGAATTAGAGAAGCTCAGAATCCTATCTGAGCAAGTGGCACTCTTGGTGAATAAGAATAAAGACAAGCAACTTCCGGATCAGCTCCAAGGTGAAATACAAATGGAGAGTGAAAGCGGGAGTTGCAACATCGGTTTGAAAATTATTCCCGAGGTAATTAATTACTTACTTGCTTATGTAATTACTTATGCATTAAACAATATTATATATTAACTTATGTTTTAACTATTGATTTAGGGTGTCTCTACATGTTTCCTATACTTGTCCTCGCCCACTCATCGGAAGGTGGGAAAAGGTACATTGAACAATACTTTGGGAGAAGTATTGCACAATAATCCGATCCCTGCGGGCAATGTCAAAGTATCGCCTACTGTTGCCTTCGAACCAACTACACCGTTGCCGATACCGGACAACGACATTGATATGCAGATTTTGGGCGAAGCTGTTGGTAGTTACGTGGCATGGCCCACGAACCTTGTTGCCCTCGTTAAAAGCCCTCCCAGAAACGAATCAGTTACGTCCCCCGAAAAGGTTTGTCACATTTATTGCATAAGCTTTGTCAATTTTTTCAGATTCAATAAACTAACATTTAACCTCATTTTTGTAGGTCCAAATAAATAAACCTCCCGCACATCCAAAAAAAGGCAGCAAACCTCAAAAATTGGAGGTTAGTAGAGCTGCCAAATTACAAAGGCCGGAGGCCAATAAAACTGCCAATAAAGCTGCCAAACTTGCAGCAAGAAAAAAACTGGATCGTGGGAAATCAGTCGCTGTTGCTGCTGCTGCTCCTACAATAAGTGAGCCACGCCTTGGTAAATACGGGGCATATCTTGACAAGCAAGTAAAAAACAAGTTCTGCAGCAGCGACGATTCGCGCATGATAAACATGAATAAAGATATATTCGGAGATGAGTATGAGGAATTGCTCGAAAAAGAGCACGTATACGAACTTCTCGAACATAAGGAGCTCAGTGCTACTGTGATGTGCTTGTATATAAGGTAAAAAATACTTTTAATTGCATTTATTGGTAATTAATTAAATGTATTGGTAATTAATCTTCTTTAAAATTTTAATTGAAGGTTTTTCCATTAGAAGTTCGTGTGCATGCGGAAATTGTCAAATAAATACTCATTCTTGTCTCCGCATAAGCTGTCCATGTGGAAACACGATCCAGAAAATGTAAAGAAATACATTATAGATATGTTTTTAGGAAATAAAGAAAAGGAAAAATTGTTCTTCACACCATATAATTCAGGGTACGTAATTTTATCTTTTTAATTGATGAGAATATAATTTATTAGTTGTGTATAAACAAAATTGCTTAACAAATTTTTTGTTGTTGTAGGGCACATTGGGTGCTATTTGCAATCAATGCGGTCTCTGAAGTTATATACTATTTGGATCCCGTGCATGGCGATTACAACAAACACTCCGAAATAAAGACTATGTTCGACACGTAAGTAATATTCATTTATTTTTGTTACACATATATATAAATAAGTGTTTGTTCATGCTAAAATAATCACATTTATTCATTTATATAGTGCCTTAAAAGTTTATCGATCTCAAAGAGGTGCGATAGTGTCGAAGCAAAAGTCTAATAATATTACATGGATCCCAATAAAGTGCCATCGTCAAACAAACAACATCGAACGCAAAAATAGTAAAAGTATTTTTTTTTTTAAATAAAACGATATACAAATTAATAAACAACACGTCACTCCTCCTGTTATTATTATCATCATTATTACTATTATTATCATCACTATAGTGTTAATTTATTTTGATAGTTATATATATAAAATAAAAATTAAATAATAAAATTAGTCAACACACAAATATTTTCTACCAAGAACTACGAGAGTTTTGATTTCCCTATTGCACCTAGGGAGCAAGGTCTTCCCTTGTCAAAGCAAATTAATAAAAAAATATTTTTTTTCTTTCTTTTATTAATGTAAATAATTTATTTTTCTTTTTTTTTTAATTATTTTTTTTGGGTAAAAATAAATAAATAAATAGTTTGTATACAATTAATTATGAGGTAATCGTTTTAACAGACGTTATAGGGTGGTAATACTTCCCTACTCGTAATCGACTCCCGGATCTGAATTTCTGGTTCAAAAATTATTATTTTAGGTTTTATCCAATTTTTCCTTTAATAAAAATAAAATTGGTTGCGACTCATTTCTCGCGGACAAACCAGACACGACAGCTGGCGACTCCATTGGGGACTTTTGAAAGTCAAATCTAACCTAATTAATTGTATATAATTTTTTATTTATTTATATTTATATTACCCCCCCCCTTTTGTTTTTATTTGTTATATTTATTGTGAATATAATTGTGGTGATTCTTTTTTTTTTTGTTGTGATTTTATATGTTTTTCCTCATAAATATGTATTTATGATAATTTGTTCTAATTGTAGTCATTCTTTTTTCTATTTATTTATTTATGGTAACTTAAATGTATTTATGATAATTTGTTCTAATTATAGTTATTCATTTTGTCTATTTATTTATTTTTGGCAACTTACATGTATTTATAATAATTTGTTCTAATTGTAGTCATTTCTTTTTTATTTCTCTATTTATTTATTTATTTATGATAACTTACATGTATTTGTGGTAATTTATGTGTTAATTCTATATATTTATGGTAATTTATGTTAATTGTGGTGATTGTTTTATTTTATTTATTTCTCCACACATTATCCTTACACGATTCACACACTTATGAGTGGACTCTATATCCGGACTGAGTGTAACGTAAGATAAGTTAGAGACTCTATAATGATAATCTTCTATATGTATATCATATTTGGTTGTCGTGAAAGTTTCACCCAGAGTTGATATTTTCTATAATATTTTCATTTTAATAGTTTACCTATTATTTGGATTAATATTTTAGAATTGAGTTGTACGCTCTAGGACCCAATTTAGAACTATAGAGTCACCTATGGTGGAGGTTCACGTTAAAGACCGTAGAGCAATTAAATTAGAAAAAAAATCATGTAGGTCCCATGCATAATCATGCAAGTTTCATCATTTTTATCATCATTTTGTAATATGTTATTTAAAAAAAAATGCATATTGAATAGTAAACTTTTTAGTTTATTACATAATCATTGCATTCCTTTTTTTACATTCTCATAACATTTTCCTTCAAAAAAATCTACCTTATTAATATCTCATATTTGCAACGCATAATCATGCATGTTTCATCATTTTATTGTCATTTTGTAACATGTTATTTTTTAAACATAAAAATAAAAAAAAATCATTGCATATTAAGAGATAATAAATTTTTAGTTAATTACATAATCATTGCATTCATTTTTTTTACATTCTCATAACATTTTTCTTCAAAAAAAAGAAAAACATAGAGAAAACTATCTTCATTTTTTTTTATTTTTGCATCATATTATTTATCACGGCTGCCCTTGAAAAAAATCATTACTACATTTTTAGAATCATAAAATTTAAGGCTTATTGTGAATATCTTTAACTATAGAGAACATGGGATCAAATGGTGGCGCAAAAAATACTATCTTAAGAAAGACATTGCCACTAAAAATACTCTCTTATTGTGATTAACCAGATGTAAGCAATCTTAAAAATTTTAAAATTAAAAAAAAATGCAGTGTGTGATCTTTATTGGGAAATTCGGGAGAATTCTCGATTTGCTTGAAGTTAATGTGCAAGTGGACGCCCTTACAGCGTTGGCCCAATTTTAAGACCCTCCCTTCAGGTGTTTTACTTTTAGGGACTTTCAATCGGCCCCAACGTTGGAGGAGTTTGAACAAATATTAGGGCATCCAATAAAGGGGAGTGAACCATATTTGTACATGGAGCACAACCCGTCAATGAAAACAATTTCCAAGACGCTTGATATTCCTATAAAAGAGATAGAGAAAAATAGGATCGACAGAGACAATTTGATTGGATTCCCGATAAAGTATCTTGAAGAGATGGCAATAAATTTAGCGAGAGATGGAAAATGGGACACTTTCATGGATGTACTCGCCTTAATTATATACATAACTGTTTTATTCCCAAATATTAAAGACTTTGTGGATTTTACGGCAATAGATGTCTTTATGGCTCATAAACATAAGAGGGAGAATCCAGTACCAGCAGTTCTCGCTGACATTCATTGCACTCTCGACCACTGTCATGAGAAAGAAGGGAGCCTGATTCGTTGTTGCTTGCAGATACTCTACATGTGGTTCATCAAACATATCTTTCAGGCTGAACATCAGCCAAGAACTAGAAATAAATGGGAATGGGCCAATACCCTGGCAAATCTCAATGAAAAAATGATCCAGTGGTACTCGCGAAATCAGAATATAAGTGAAGTGATTTGTAAATGCAGGAGCTTTATTGATGTCCCACTCATGGGAACCAAGGGTTGCATAAATTATAACCCCTACGTGGCACTGAGACAATTAGGTTATCCTACAACAAAAGCATCAATCATGGATATAGAAAACTCTTTTGTCATTTGGGGGCAAGATACTCATAACGTTGGACTACTAAGAAGAATACGTAGATCTTGGGAAGATGTCGTCTAGAAAGGGCGGGAGTTAGGGCCTAAAAGATGTAGTATAGGAGAGGAATATCGTAATTGGGTGAAAAAGAGAGCACAAGAGATCAAATTGCCTTTTCACACTGAGGCCCTAGACCCATAAGTAGTAACAACAGAGTCATTTTTTAGTGCTAAAGATTTAGAGGCCGACTTAGTTCTAAAGGAACAAGAAATCGAAAAATTACAACAAAAATTGAAAAAAGCTCACTAGGCCTGTAGAGATCTGAAATATGAGAATGTCCAAAAATCCCTCGTCCTTGATAAAGTACAAAAGAGGGAAAGGGAGGAAGAAGAAGGCAAAGAGAGAACTTGGATATGTTTGCGAGGTGCGAATGAAGAGTTGAGGCTCAGACGTCAAGAGAGAGATGATGCAGTGATTTAGGGACTCATGGTAGACAGGCAGTGTCAAGAAGAGATCATCAAGGAATATCAATTGAGCTTGCAAGAAAGGAAGACGAGGTGCGTACGCAAAAAGACACAATTGAGAGACTCGTTCAGGAGGGGATGTTTTGGGCCGATCGTTTTTCTAAACTCATTTATTTGACCAATTCAGCTATTAGAGATATCTCACCATTATTGAGAGATGTTGATGGGATGGTTCTTCCTTTCTCTATTCCTCAAGATATCTCACCCTTACTGGACATGTTCTCTAGTTAAAATCATGAATGAATTGGAATATACAAAGATGGTCGAATCCAACGGAAAGACACTATGGTTAAAAGATTGGAAATCTTGCAAATCCCCGATACTTGAAATCATGGGGACCCTTCATGAAAAAAAAATACATCACGAAGAAGTCATAAGTCTAACGATTGTCATCTTTTACTCAAATTTTTGGTTATACTCTATCTCAAGTCACTTGTCCACAAGAGTTGAACCACATACTAATTAGACTCACATTCATCATCTACCCCCTACTTATGGGTTATGAACGTACTTAATTGGCTTTCTCCACAAGTAAATCGCTAGAAGTTGGGTCGTCTATGTTGAACTTGCATCACTACCGCTTATTATTTGATGCCATGAAAAATTCATCAATCTACAAAATGGAAAACCTTGTATGAATTTTTGATGACTATTGAAGACAAACCATGGTTAAACACGACTTTAAAGATAATGACTATATTCTCCTATGTATATCCAAGGGGCAAGGTCATCAATGAAAATGTTATCAAGTTTCCTCATGATCGTTAATGTTATTTTATTCTAAAACATCAATCTTATTGATATGCCTAAAGTTTTACGATACTTTAATGTAGAATCAACACACTTTTTTTCCTCAATATTTTGAATATCAATGAATGCATTTTGTATTGTTTCCTTTTCCATTCTTACCCATCATATATTTCACAATCTCTTACCAAACATCACTTTTATTTCCCTTCTTCAAACCATATACCAAGCATATTTGGAAGTAGTGCATTCATAAATAAGTTTGCTAAAATCTCATACATAATTTCGATCATACTATAAATTCCACTAAACGGTATACATAAAACCCACTATCCATATGGAACTTGATATGTTGGGGCAGGAAATTAACGTCACGTTAATCCCCTAGAAAGTGGTTTTTATATTAATCATTGTCCAAATGTGTTTTGAATATATCAATCACATGAGGAATTTGAAGTTTGAATTGTGGGTATTCTAGCCGCCTACGAATTGAAAAATGAAGATGTTGAAAGTATGTGAGGCTTAAATATAATCCTCAATCAACTAAATCAAAAATGGAAAAGCTTGAATAAGAAGATGATCATTTTCCATCATGTCCTTCAATAATATAATCAACTAGCTGGTCGTAGCTACTTTATCTTCAATATTCAAAGTAAGTTATGATGAAAAATAGTCGTTCACAAGAACGAAAGTCATGGGTATCCTAATTACTATCAAATGTATGAGAAAAGCTAGATGGCAATTTCCTCGTAATTCTAGAATACCTTCTAGGGCACCCCTTTGATTCTTACTATATAGAACAAAGGCAGCGTGACCCACTCAAACAAAAATCCCCTTATCAAGAGTAAATGACATGCTTTGACCGACGATATTCAATTCAAGAGAAATGTTGACTACCTCATGTTACAAACAATTATTTCGAAAGATCTTAAAAGAAGAACATATGAACTTTGGAGTTTCAAAAGAAGGAATTAACGTTCAAGAAGATTTCACATATCTAAAAGGACTAGCATGACAAGTGGACTCCCAACCACATGAGTCCAAAAAAAAAAAAAAACTCTCCAGTGTGGCTTTGATTTACACCAATATGGAACGGGAAGACTTATCACTACTTGCACATATTGATGCTTCAAAAGTGTTACATTTAAATGAAGACCTGCTAGGTTGAAAATCTAAAGGGATGACCTAGGCAAAAATTAGGGTATAAAAATATGAATAAAAACTTGTTAGGTCGAAAACCCGAAATGGCGACCTAGGCAAAAATGAGGGTGCAAAAACCAATTAAGACTTGGTAGGTCGAAAACCCAACAGGGAGGCCTAGGCATAAGTTAGAAGAAAATAGCTCGTTAGATTGAAAACCCGAAAGGGCAATCTAAGCAAAAATTAGGGCCACAAAAAAATATAGAATGAAAAAAGATGACTAGTTTGAGAATCTAAAAAAGGGATGATCAAAGAATGCAACTTACATACACACATCAAGGTCAAAGTTGAGCATATTCTGAAACACTGTGAATATAGATTGGAGCAAATCATATCTTCCAAAGTATGTTAAAACATGATTGAAATTGTGGCATGAGTTATTAGCACGCTTCTTTCATGAAATACTACTAACAAATTGGGTCATTTACCCATAAGAGATCACTTTATCTTCTTTTCTTTCCACGAATCCCTTTTTTTATATACCATAGATTTTCTCATTAAAAATCATTGTCTGAACCTTCCCTCACCACTTTCTTGTGTCATAAATCTTTTTTATTTTTTATCAAAATGAATTTTTATGATAATCATATGTTGGGGCATGAAATATGAGACGTCAATGAGGTGAAATAAATTCTACAAGATGTCACGACGGCTCCTATGGGATCCATGTGAGCGGACATACCATGTCTAGAATGATTCTACGAGCCGACACCTTGCCCATTCTCGATGTGGGGGCACAGACGTCATCGGAATGATCAAACCTAAAACATCAAATGAACGTCGCTTCATCTTGGTGGCGATCAGTTACTTTATCAAATGGGTAGAGGTTGCTTCATTTGCCAATGTAACCAAAAATGTGGTAGTCAAATTCATAAAAAAGGAGTTAATATGTCTTTATGGCCTACCAACCAAACATAATCATTATTAAAAATGATACAAACCTGAATAACAAATAATGGATGAATAGTGTGTCACCTTCAAAATTCAACACCACAACTCGTCTCCGTACAAACCAAAAATGAATGGAGCATTTGAAGCAGAAAATAAAAACATAAAAAAAATTTGGTAACGTATAAAGATTGACATGAGATGCTATTGTTTGCACTACAAGAGTATCGTACGTTGATTCAACTGGGGCAACCCCTTTTTCCTTAGTATATGGGATGGAGGTTGTGCTACCCATTAAAGTAGAAATCCCCTCGCTAAGAGTATTAATGGAAGCCAAACTAGAGGAGTCAGAATGGGTACAAATCCATTTCGATCATTTAAATTTAATTGAAGAAAAAAAAAGGTTGACGATCTTTTGTCATGGACAATTATATCAGAAAAGACTGAAAAGAACGTATAAGAAAAAATATGTCCTCAAGAATTTCGGATAGAAAACTTTGTGCTAAAAAATATCTTACCCATTTAAGAGGATTATCGTGGGAATTGGACCCCTAACTCTGACGACCCACACGTCGTGAAGGAAGCTTTATTATGTGGGACTTTGATCCTCAGCAATATCGATAAAAAAGATTTACTCCTCTCGATAAACCCAGGCGTCGTAAAAGAAAATATATCATACTTAAATAATTAATACCCGCTAAGTTGAAAACCTAAAAGGGACAACTTAGGCAAAAATTAGGGTACAAAAAGTAATAATGAATACCCGCTAGTTTGAAAACCTGAAAGGAACAACTTAGGCAAAAATTAGGGTACAAAAAGTAATAATGAATACCCGCTAGGTTGAAAACCTGAAAGGGACAACCTAGGAAAAAATTAGGGTACAAAAAGTAATAACGAACACCCTCTAGGTTGAAAACCTTAAAATGCGACCTAGACAAAAATTAGGGTATCAAAAAATATAATAAATATTTGTTGGGTTGAAAACCTGTAAGGGAAAACTCGAAGAAAGAAAATGACAAAGACAAAGAATATTTACTCAAAAGGACATGATCAACAATATGAATCAGACTATAACACGAGAATAAAAGTTGTTTACAGTACAAGGCAGACAACAACATGAGATCCAACTTAAGATCGCATAAGATAGATAAAAGATATTAAGTTCAAGAAAAGTGTATAAATGCTTTCCACATTCATGATTTGAATGGTCATGTCCAATAAAATATTGATAAAAATCAACATATTCATGCATCCATTTCATTCATTCACTCAATCACTCATCCATATCATTCATTCAATCACTCATCCATTTCATTCATTCACTCATTCATTCATTCACCCAAAATATCCTATAAATTCAAAGCCGAGAAAACGACTCGCACCCAAAGCCAAGAAAATGACCCGCATGTTAAAGCCGGGAAAACAACTCGCACCCAAAGCAGAGAAAACGACACGCATGTCAAAGCCGGGAAAACGACTCACACCCAAGATATTTTATAAATTCAAACCCGAGAAAACGACTCGCATGTTAAAGCCGGGAAAACGACTCGCACCCAAAGCCGATAAAACGACCCCCATGTTAAAGTTGGGAAAACGACTCGCACCCCAAAGCTGCGAAAACGATCCGCATATTAAAGCCGGGAAAACGACTCACACCCAAAGCCGAGAAAATGACCCGCATGATAAAGCCGAGAAAACGACTCACATCCAAAGCCTAGAAAACGACCCGTATGTTAAAGCCGGGAAAACGACTCACACCCAAAGTCGAGAAAACGGCCCGCATGTTAAAGCTGGAAAAACGACTCGCACATAAACCAGAAAGCAACTTACATTGTTCTCCAACAAACCTCTATTTTTTGGACAAAATTAGTATCATTATCTTTACTTTTCTTTTACTCTCAAGTAAAATCAAAGCAAATAGGGGCAGCTGTAGACACCTAATTTTGTCCGCCACTTTTTAAGTTTTTATGAAATATAATAAATATATAATTAATAAATAAAAATAATAAAAAAATAAACAATTAGGTTGTTGACACCTAATTTTGTCAGTTCTTCCTTTTTTATTTGCAGAAAAAAATATAATAATAAATATTAAGCATATTCTTGACTTTTCGTTAAGTTAAATAAAATAAAAAGATTTTAAAAAAAATATTAATTCGGATTTAATTAATTGTTTCTAAAAAAGGGGTTAAAAAATCATACCTTAAGTGATTATGGTATGTTTTTGAAAACGTTAAGAATAACCTTAATGAGAATTATTGTCTTCCAAAAAAAAATAAACTTAATTCCTAACTATAAATAAGAGGACAAGGAAATTGGAGAAAGGGGAGAAAAGTTGAGAAGAAAGATTGGAACCAAGGTCTAATAAAAAATTTCTCCAGTGCGGTAAACCCTTTTTCTTTTTCCTTTTTCTCATCATCTATTTTTTGATATTATTGTTGTTATAGAGTTATTTTCTTACTATTTTATGCACGTATGATATAAACAAGAAATTATTTTTAGTCTAACAATCAAGTTTAATAATGATCAAGTCGATTGTTGTATAATTGTCTACTTCTTTATCAAATTCGTGATTCAATATCTTTATTTTGTTTTTATCTTATGGGTTAGATCTTAAACTCTTTTGTTATTACCCCCGTCGGTTCACACCACATATGTGTCGTCGACTCGTGGATCTATTCTTCAATTTTTATCCTTTACAATTTGTAAAACGCAAAAACAATAAAAGTATTTTCTTAAAATAAAACGATATACAAATTAATAAACATCACGTCACTCATGTTATTATTATCATCATTATTACTATTATTATCATCACTATAGGGTGAATTTATTTTGATAGGTATATATATATAAAATAAAAATTAATAATAAAATTAGTCAACACACAAATATTTTATATCCAAGAACTACGTGAATTTTGATTTCTCTATTGCACCTGGGGATACGTAGGAGCAAGGTCTTCCCTTGTCAAACCAAATTAATAAAAAAAATATTTTTTTTCTTTCTTTTATTAATGTAAATAATTTATTTTTCTTTTTTTTATTATTCTTTTTGGGAGTAAAAATAAATAAATAAATAAATAAATAGTTTGTATACAATTAATTATGGGGTAACCGTTTTAACGGACGTTATAGGATGGTAATACTTCTCTACTCGTAATCGACTCTCGGATCCGAATTTCTGGTTCAAAAATTATTATTGTAGGTTTTATCCAATTTCTCCTTTAATAAAAATAAAATTGGTGGCGACTCCTTTCTCGTGGACAAACCGGACGCGACAACATGTTTGGAAGCACTTTGATCAAATGGATCTTGATTTTGCATTAGTCCATACAATTAAGACTTGGATTATGCTCAAATTGTGTTACTTAATATTGTTGAGACAAAATCTCAATTTAATATTTTGATGAAAATAAACAAAAAGTTGATTAAGAATGTTAATTATGATTCTAAATTTTATGTTAATTTAACTTGTGCTTTTGAGTGAATTTAATCAAACAAAGCAAAGAAAACATCAACAAGAACACTAAAACAGAGAAAGAGCTCCAGCCTCAAAAAAGTTCATCACAGCATGTTGTTCAAACTTTTTCTACATCTTTATCAAAGAATCTGCCCAAAAAATTTATTCATATACAATCAGTACATGGCAAGGAACAAGTAGGATTCATCCAAGCTCAAAAAGGATATTTGATCTCAAAATTAAAAGGACTCAAAGACAGACAAAAGTCATGATGAGTGTGTAAACTCCAAAAAATCAAATATCAAGAAAGCTCAATCAATCTTGACATATGACAAGACAATTGCAAAGGAAATCTAGAACGATTAAAACGGGAACTCTAGAATGATTATTTAAGTTCAATAAAGTTCATTCTAAAAACCAACAACGTTTATCGTTCTCCGTTTTCTGCACAGCAATAGCAGCCCTGCAATCTGCTCTGTTTCAGTTTGTAATTCGTCTCCAATCTTATCTAGCTACACTCAAGACTCAAGACGGAGAATGTACCATCCAAGATCAATGAAGAAACGTCAATGACTATGTCAGAAAAGGACAGAACTGCTTTAAATGCTAAACCAAAAAAGTTAAAAAGGCTATTTCAAAGTAGGATTAAATTTATTCTGAAATATTGCCTTAAGCCAAAAAGCAGAGCCTCTCCAACAGCTCTTTTGTACTCGCATTCAGTGTATCTTCAGCCTATAAATAGAAGGCCATTATCCAGTATGAAGGCAAGAAATTCAAGTGCTGAGAAATCCATAAATCAATCACATACACTTGAAATTCTGCAAAACAGAGAATGATATTGTCTGCTTTCGCGAAATAGCTGTTGTTGTATATTCATATATCAGATTGTGCAATTATCATTAGACACTTTGTAAAGAATCTATTCTCAAACAAGAGTTGAGAAATCTCATATTCTAACAAAAACAATCCAAATGTAAAAACTCAAACTATAAGAGTTTGTTTATGATTACATCTTATCAAGGTTAGATAGGTGATGTTATTACTTTCTGGATAGAAAGTAATAGAGATTGAATTAAATCAAGGTTGATCTAGACTAGGTGTTGTAAGATCAAGAAGGTTCTTTGCTTTTAAACACTTAGTGGAAAATCTCACAGTGTGAGGACTGGACGTAACCCACGTTGGGTGAACCAGGATAAATCTTTGTGTGGTATTCTCTTTTCTATCTCTTTCTTTATTATACTGATTTGATTAACCAAGAAAAAACATAAACTGATTTTCGGTTTTAAGCTAATCTAGGAACGTTCTCTATTTTATAAACAAAAACCAAGAACGTTCTCCGTTTTCTGTTTTCATAACCAAGATCATTCTTGAGTTATTTTCTTAAGTTTTATCATGAATTTTTAAAAGGCGCATTTACAATTCAAACTCCCCTTTCTTGTAAATCAACATTTTTACATCAAATATATATATATATATATATATATATATATATATATAAGCATCATCTATTCCTTATTCTTGTTTGTTTATTATTGTTACTTCATACAATATTTCTTCTATTATTGTTATGCTCGTATATGAAGATCTCCATGTGCATCTTACAAATAAAGTCGGTCTTGGTGGACCACTTCATTATAGATGGATGTATCCATTTAAAAGGTATATATATATATATATATATATATATATATATATATATATATATATATATATATATATATATTTAACTTATTATACCTCATTTATATTTATAGGTTTATTGATTATTCATTTTACCTACATCGTGAAACAACACATTTTTGTTCTTATTATTTCAACGACGAAACGTTGCCACCAGTAAATAAAAGGAACAATATTGCTAGTGTTATATGTCATCCTTGTGGATGGACTAAAGGAAATAAATAATAAATCATGAAGTGTGTATGAATAGTGTGCCGGACAGTGGTGGAATGGATGACTTCTACGGTCTAATTGAACATATTTATGAAATTGACTACACTTTTCTAGATTATTCGAAAACAATGATGTTTTTAATTGTAAGTAGTTTGATCCATCGAGTAGAGGTAGTAAGATTAATTTGATGACTAACACTGTAAACATTTATTTTAGCAAAATATATCCATTATTTTATGTATTTGCCATGACCCATAATGTATGATTAATGTATTATATTCCTTATTCACAAACTAATGAAACAAACAAAGTTGGTGTGCCGATATCAAAACAAAATCAACGAGTCAAATCGATGAAGATGAAATAGAGGATGAAGAAGTTACATATCAATTTCCTCCTGCTTTTTAGTAGTAGTTCCCCCTCAGCAGCAACAATGGTATCCATTGTCTCAGTACTTGCAGCAACAACTGCAACTCTAAACTTCCAATAACAACAACAACCTCCAAACTTCCTACAGCAACAACAACGGTCATACTTCTAGCAACAACAATTTTTTAATAATTATCAATGTTATGTTATGCCTCCTTCCTAGTAGAGTCCTCAAGTTTCACTTTATCAAACTTCATATCGACCAATTATGGTAACTAACTTGATCAGACTAGATTCCAATCAATTGCAACTAGTTATGGCACCGTCAACTAGTACTTATTGTACTTGAAAATACCCTCCGAGATAATTATGATTGAGGGGTGGAGCTAATGAGATGACTTATTATTATTGTATTTTTTTTAATTTCGCATGATATTTTCTATTTTTATTTCTTTATGAATAATTTAAATATTATTGTTTTTATAACAATTATGATTTGATTGAAATAATGTATTAATTCTAACAAAAATGTTACTATCCCATATTAAGTTTTGGTACAATTGCTCATGTGGTCCCTTAACTTAATTTTAAATAATACTTCAATCTTTTATTTATTTTTTTCAATTTGGTCATTTATTTAATTTTATTACAAAAATTTGAAAATATAAAGGATAAAATATGAGTTTATTTGAAAATTTGAACTATAAATTTGATAAAATTTCTATTATATTGAAGATGATAATTAATTTTATGAATTTTGTTTAAAAATTTTGATGATTTTTTATAAAAAAAAATAACATTATTAATATTTTAAAACATAAAAAATCAAATTATTTATTTAAAATTAAATAAACAATCAAATAAATAAAAAAATAAATGACTAAAGATTTATCTAATCTTAAGTTAAAGAGATGCATAAATTTTTTTTTTTTCTGTTGGCTTATATATTATTGGGATAGTTTTTTTTTTTTTTTTCTTGATCGAATATTAATGGGATAATTATACTTAGAAACCTTAAACCCTTCTTATACTTTGGGATAACCATAACGTGAAAATCCTTGCATTTTTCATTGAACAAATTGTCCTTGTTCGATTCCTTGCTGCATGCGAATCCTTGCAAACCCATTTCACCATCTTCAAAATCAAAACCCAAAAATCATCGTTTTTTATTTAATACAAAATTGTGCTAGTTCGATTATTTGCTGCAAACCCTTACAAATCCATTCCATTCGCAAAATCACGAACCTTCTTATGGCAGAACTGTTCTGACGGAGATTCATCTTTCTTCTTTTCAACTGTTTCTACCGTGAACCTGCTCACATGTTCTTAGACTTTGATGTGCATAGCAGTTGTTTGTAAAATGTTCTATGTGGATTTAGTTTTTAGAACTGTGTTGTGCATCTTGAGATTTGTACAATTTTTATGTTTTGATAGAATTAGATGTTGGAATAATATATGTAATTGACTGAGTAAAGGATGAATAGAATTCTAGTTGATTAAAGAAGATAATGTATTGAGCAAAACAGGGGAAAATTGGTAAAGTAAATAAAGATGAATATTACATTTATTTCAATGGGTTTTTGTGACTCTTAAATATTGTGGCTTATGGTTCCTAGATTCTATGTTTTGATTTGAAATGCATAATTATGATGTAATTAGTTCTATAGTTGTTTGTTGAGTTTGGGATTCATTTGTTTTCCATGTATCAGAATATATAGGATGGATTCATCTTGAGGTGTAGAAAAACAGTAACTTTCATTTGGTGTGTGTGTTCTTGTGCCAGAAGAAGAAAAGGAACAAATTATTAATCTTGTGATTACACGTGGAAATGAAATAGCCCATTAAAATCATGATTATAATGATATAGTGTGGATGAGTTGTTCTTGAAAGCTTACTGTGAACATAAAAATTGTTTTTGTTCAAATGTGCTAGAGTCAGAGCAGTTATCATTTCTTTTGTTTGAATTGTACTACTTTATAGATACTACTTTTTTAATAGTGATTCATAGACTATCTCATATTTGTTAATAATTGCATGGTGGTGATGTAGTTTTAATAATTATTAAATAATAGTTGTAAGGAATGTATCAAGTACATGTGGACTCATTCAGGAGACAAATTTATATTTAATTTAAACAATAAATATAGTGATAGTTTTTCCTTGTTCCTACATCTTTATTCATGTGCTTTGTCATGATTTATTTGTCTTATGACAATGATACTAAAAAAGAAGAGCAATTTTGGAATCTGATGATGAGTTTCAGGATATCTGTGCACGAATTTTGATTTGGATTAGTCTCTCTTGGTGCTTAGTTCTACAATAGCATTTGGACAGAAAAATAAATAACTATTTTGGCTTCTAATTTGTTTCTAAAAATGTCTTTTGTTGCTTCATTGTGTTAGCTTACTGAATTTCTAGCGTTATTATTACTTTTCATAGGTGTGTTGAATTTACAACTGCTACACTTCAAACGCTTCGCAAATTTATCACATTGTAAGGCTTTGAAACCATTTTTTACCTATGCATGACTGTGGTGATAACACTTGTTTTGAAAGTTACTTGGAAGTATGTGTCAAGTTTATGTCAGGGAATTTTTGTAATTTAACAATGAATTCACTAAATTATAGATAAACTAACTTGAAGCTCAATAAATACATGTTCGGGATGAAATGGTGGTGTTAGTATCTAGTGTGTATATAATCTATATTTCTGAAGCGTAAGCTTATATTATGGCCAACTATACTTTGCTTATGATATATTTTTTCCTTTTTCCATTCTCACAACTTGTGCTTAAGACACCATTTGGTCATTTATATAAATTTTGCACTACAATGTTTTGAAAGTCATTTTAATGACTGTGGTGACAAGCTGCTATAAAATTTAAGGAACTAATGTCATGCACTTCAAAGCATGAAAACATGGCTAAAATTTATAAAACTGAAGCATAACATTCATAGTAAAAATAGAAGTTTAAGATGTTCAACTTAGAAATTCTAAGCTGCTTGCTAAGCTATTATATCTCAGAGATTGACATTTAGTTAAGGAGTGTTTTATTGGTAGCATATATATGCATTAAGACTGCCAACTAATGCACAAACTGATTAAAACCATTCATTGAATATAGAATGCTATATAAAATTGAACCTCCAAAAGAATGGTATAAAACAACTAGATGGTCTATGTATATTGTATATTTTTTTGTGTGATTTGAGATATGGTTTAGGTATATTTTCATAAATCGCTACATACTCAGTAAAAGAACTATATTGGTCAAGGCTCTTTGTGAGTATTCAAGTTAGAAAATTTGCATGTATTTTGGTGCACTTTTAGTTTGCATGTATTTTTTATTTGCATGGAGAATTCTAATTTGTTTTATTTTTCATTACAATAGGGTTAAAGTTGGAAGTTTTTGATGTTGCTGCAAAGAGAGCATTGATTCTAAGTTGAAAATTGAAGTTTAAGTATCGATTCTTACAACAATATCGAGACATCATCATTTCATGTTGACTTATACTAATTAATTACGATAAATATTGGTATACTCTATGTATGTATGACATATTTTTTGGATTTATGATGGAGTTTGATAAATGTTTAAAAATAGAATTTGCACATTTCATTATTTTTAGAATTATAATCAAATGTTGAAACTTCTTATTTAATTGAAGTTGAGATGAATTATATATATATATATATATATATATATATATATATGTGTGTGTGTGTTATTTATTTTTTAAATTATAAATAGAATTTTGAATGAATAAGGAGGATTTCTGAAGAAAAAATAGAACATCACAGTAAATAGAGTTAAGACAACGCTTTTTTAATTGAATGTTTGTCGGCCAACATATGACAATACTTTTGCAAAAAAGTGTTATAGAAGTATATAATATAACAACGCTTTTTTAGAAAAGCGCTATTAAATACCACTTATAAAAAGTGTTATAAAAATGCTATTAAATACCATTGATAACAATATTGTTTAAGCAACGCAAAATCTTGTAGGTCAACCTTTGATAACACTTATGTAGAAAAAGCACTATTAAATACTATCTTCATACTATAGTGTTCTTAAATGCATCAAAGTGCGCTATTAAAATATTTTTTGATGTAGTGTTAAATATTTTGTTTTTAATTTATATTAATACTAATTTTATTTTTTTATATATTAAACAATTAATTTTAGTGGTAAATTGAGTTTCAATATAAAAAATAAATTTCTTAAGATTAACTTTCATGAGAATAACTCAAGTAAAACCACTATAATTATCAACAACTATAAGAAAGTATCTATGACTAGAAATTGAGGAGTTCCATAAGGCCCTCATATGTTAGCATGAAACAAATGAAATATATAAATAGAAAAAGAGGCAATGATACTATAAGATATTTGCGCTTAGAAAAATGGCATATATCGCAATAAATGTTATTCTTCTGTTTGTATGATACAAAGAAAAATCGTAATGAAATACATTTATAAGTTAAATCATAAATGTGTCCTAATCTATAAAGTGGCAGTATCAGCAGAGGATTATTACAAGAAAAAGAAAAGGTACAATGAGAGTTAAGAGTTCAAAGGTGAAACCGTGGAATGAGCTTTGAGAACGTATCAATCTCCATGTTACTTAGTTGTACATATTAGTTTCTTGGTGAAATTCAGCAAAATCAAACAATTTCTAGCTTGGAAAGTAAAGAAATAGTTCACATAATTGATCATTTTGGTGATAGAAAGAAAGACTAGCAGAATATTAAAGTGTATAACAAACATTATGAAAACTATTGAATTTGAAATGCTAACAATTCAAGAGATTAATATAATCAATGGCACTGGTGTCCATAATAAAAAAAGTCATATTGTTACCTATTTGTGGAGTAGTAATAGAATTGATTGAAGGAGATAAAGAAAGAACAAAAATTTGTGGAAGCTTGATTTTGAACAACACCTGTATTGGAAGACGATGACATATTATTTTGAAACAATTGAATAATTTACTGATATTGGTTGAAGAGACGTGTTGGGACGTTTCCCATCCACATGTTAATGGAAATTATAAGAGCTAAACTAGCAACAAAGACAAGGGATACACATTCTATGATTTGTCTAGGAACACGTCTCAGTTGGGTCATTCCATCAAACACAATAGGTGCAATATATTCCCTGATTTTTCTAGGAACACGTTTCAGTTGGGTCATTTCATTTGGGTTTTTATGAATAATTGGCATTCAATTGGTGTTCTTGACTAACTACAAGAGAAAAAGTTTTGTCAAGGGAGGATACAGGTTCAATCAACATAATCTAAGATCTAACATGAGAGGACTAGTGTCTTTGTTTGATTTTATTTCATTATATTGCGGCTTCCAATCCACCATAGTCCCCCACAGCTAATCTAGAGCACAACTACTCACTCCCCTTCTCCCTTGTCTCCCCATTTCATCTTCTAATATTTGTAACCTTTTTTTAAATAAGTGTAGTAGAGATTATAATGTTGTGTTAGATGTGTGGATTGGGCATGGGGAGAGAAATTCTGTAGATTCTAATGTCATAATATAATGTCATTGTCAATATTAGAAAGAAAAAAAAAATGATTTAAAGTAGGAACTTATTAGATTGGAAGGTTGTTGTGATCCAATGTTAAAGTAATAGAGTCCTTTGCTCTCGTTAACATAACCAATCATTATCCCCGAGTTCAAATCATGAAAAACAATGAGAGAACTTATCTTGAAGGTTGTTATCCTGAACCAATTGATTAATAGACAATAACCTACAAGATATGTTGGAATATTAGGACATCTTAAAAAGTGAGCATTGGGGATAACACAATAGAACATTTTCCTACAATAGTTAAAAAATAGTCGTCTACAATTTGTATTTTCTAGTTACATGCACAAAGAGTATATATATGGAGAAAAAAAGAGAGTAGAATTACTAAGAAGAACATAATTACCTTTTTGGGATACAGAATTACTACGTGTCTGAGGTTCGATAATTTAGTAAAGTATTTCTAATTGTTCCGCCGTGTGTGGAAAGAGATGGGAGTTCTTGTTCAGAATTACTGGCTTGGAATGCCCAACCACTTTTCTTCTTCAAATTCGAGAGCTCTCCATTGAGTTTCCAACATATGACATGCACATTTGCAGCAATAACACCAAGGTCCATCAAACTTCTTACCTTCGTTGAAGATTTCCAAATAAGTGACGCTGAAACTAGTGTCACAAGCTTCTTGCAAAGAGCACGAGAAAATAACAACATCCAAACAAAATCGGTGTCAATCAAGAACAAACGTCAGACGTCCAAAAACACCTAAAAAATAAATCTTTGATCCCTATTTTGGTCAAACCAACAAAAAGAGGAAGAGACGGAGAT
Source organism: Cicer bijugum (assembly GCA_037974875.1). Taxonomy (NCBI): domain Eukaryota; kingdom Viridiplantae; phylum Streptophyta; class Magnoliopsida; order Fabales; family Fabaceae; genus Cicer; species Cicer bijugum. The sequence continues at coordinate 531,356 of JBBPBT010000420.1, forward strand.
GCATTTAATTAATGAGATTTAGGGAAATAAAAATAAAACATATCATATTATAAAAATAGAAAATAACATAAGATTATCCAACACTTAATTTGCTATGTTTTGTGCTCTTCTTTTTTTTAGCTGTTATGTTTTGCCTTGGTAACTAGCAGTGGAAAAAGCAACCAACATTGTCCATATTGAGTTTTGAAGCTGAGTATAAGATGTTGGCTAGCCTAACATGTGAGTTGCAATGGCTGGATTTTCTGCTTCAGGACCTTGGTGTCACACTTTCAGCACCTGCTTCAATCTTTTTTGACAATTTAGTCAACTATTTACTTGCCACGCAATCTTACCTTTCATTAAAGAGCTGATCACATAGAAGTGGACCACCACTTAATTAGAGAAAAATCAACCTTGGACTTGTTAAGCTTTTTCCTGCAGCTTCTACTGCACAAGTTGGGGACGTTTTTACTAAACAACTGCATAGTCATTTCTTTGCTCGACTGGTTTCCAAGCTTGGCCTATTAGATATCCATAGGTCAGCTTGTAGGGGGGGTATTACAACTAGATGGGTCTAATGTTACATAGTCATTTTTTTAGGTAATTTTAGTTTAGTTATTTAGCAGTTTCTGTTTTCACTAACTGTCCTTGTTATTTGGCAATTAATTATCTTGAATAAGGATTTTTTTTAAAGTCTAGTTGAATTTGTTTTAGTTTCTAAGTGTTCATATAAAAAGGGGTTCTGTACCTCTCATCATCTTATATATTTCACATCATTGATTGAATAACAATGAAGTATTATTCAGTTTACTCAACTTTTTCTCCATGTTAATATGTCCACCTCTATTCCTGTTCAAACTACCATGCATGAGCAATATCTATGCTCCGACCTCTTGGTGGTAAAAACAAGTTTGATTTCGTTGATGAACAATTTATGTCCCTGATGCTTTTAATCCAAGCTACAAAGTATTGAGTTGCAAAATGCTGGTTAATTATTGGCTTATGAACTCTATGGACTCAATTAACCTCTTTTAGACTCATCACTTAAAGTTAAAAGATCTACTATATATGTGTGCAATCTCTCCAATAGAACACTTATGAGGAGGCTTTTAAACATGAATGTTGGGTTTCCACAATGAAAGATGAATTGGCAGCTTTGGAGCCAACGGGTACTAGGATAGTTGTGGATGCACCAATCAATGCCAAACCAATTGGATCAAAATAGGTGTACAATGTAAAACACAAGGTTGATAACGGTTACTTTCATATAGAAGGATTGGATTTCTTTTACACCTTTTCCAAAGACATAGATACATAAATTTTTTAACACTCAAAATACAACACCACTATAAATATATTAATAATTTTTTTTTATAAATATATATAATACGTTTTAAGAAATAGACTAATAAGTTTATAAATGTAAAATTATAATGACCACAATTTACAAAAGATCTATAGTAGTTGTGATGAAAACAAAATTTGTAGAGATTTTCTCCAAATGAAAATATATTATAGTTTCATTGTTGAACATAGATGTTGTAACAAAAAGATCAAATTGACATCAACATGAGCCGAAACATCTTTTTATATATGTGTACGGAGTAATCAAAAATTGTTTAACTTAATAATTCTTTGAACTTCTTTTAAAAAATATTTTAAATCAATATTTTGGAACTCTCTAAATATGATAACATGATTTTTAAGAATTTCAAACTTATAAAGTTATTTTACATTTTTGCTATACATAACGGTAAAATTAAAAATTGAAATCGAAAGAGGAGAAAAATTATTAAAAAAAAATAGATAAGACACATACAACTTTATCATTATTTTGCTGGTTCTTTTCAATTGAATTCACAAATTTCTAAGATTTTAAGCTTTTGGATTCTTATAAAGTTTATTGATTAATAATTCACAATTTCTTAAGATCTAAAGCCTTTAGATTATTGTTTCTTTTAGGAAGTTAAACCTAATGCAACAACCATATTTTTAGAGGATGTTAAGCTTTTAAAAACAAATGTCAATTGCAAGTAACTATCATATTATGATATGCAAAAGATATGCAAATAATACTCACTTATGATGCACTGCAAATGACACTTAGACGCAGATGTAAATGATTCGATGATGCAAACGATGCATGTGATGATGATTCAAATGATAGAACAATCAGATGCAAAATAAACACACAACAATGCAATCAGACCCAGGCACACAATATATTGTATTACTAGATTTTCTATTTCTCCCACTTTGTCATTATCAAAAAGGGTAAAATTAAAAAACAGAAATTAAAGCAAGTAATCACACATATAAAAATACAAACAAACAAAGTAAACACAAGACCATCATACACATACATCTATTTAACATGAGTAAATTACTCAGAAAAACAGATAAAAATATAATAAAAAGAGATAAACAAAATAAAGAAAGGTAACATTTCATTACTAAGACGAGAATGAAGATTACAAATAACAATATGAAAGAAAATAAAATAAACTTAAAACAACCTTAACCTAAACAGATGATCTAAAGATATCTAAGGATAGTTCACGAGAGCTCAGTTGCTTCCTCCATTTGAAATGTGATAAGGTCCAACTTATGGTGAACTTCTTGCATAGCTATACCAACTTCAAGTTGTTCGAGGAGGATGTTGCTCACCATCGAGGCAACTTTAGATGGTGGGATTTCATTTTTCTATAAAGAGAAATGTGACTTCCTTTTCATAGCTGATGGCGGATCAACATCCATAACAGAAGAGTTTGAAAAAGGTTTAAAAACAACACAAGAAATTTGATAGATGAATGGTAAAAATATATAGGGAAACAAAAAAACAAGTGAGGTATAAATATATCAATGTTAGTTACTCAAATGATATAAACATCAGTTGCATTTCACCAAACACAACAAAGCAATTTTGTTATACTCAAATTAGAGAGAAAGTTAGCGTAAACAATGATTCATGTCTCGAGATTGTGGTATTATGTCTTCTTGAATAGCCAAGAAAAAAAAAATATATTTAGACTTACATTGGCAATTATTACGAAATAAATTCATATTTAAATGATAAATAAATAATATAAAAACGTTTATTTCTTAATTTTTTTTATAGTTGATTTTTTTTTATGAAATGAAATTGTGTAGTATATGAAGAATAGAAAAAAAATTCTCAAAACAAAATCAATAATACAATCCTTCTTAAGGTTGCATAAGAGTTTGAACCCGTTGGATCAGACCATTTTAGACAAACTAAACTAAAGGTTTGAACTCGACTATGACTTGCTCCATTTAACCAATTATAAAGTGGAACGATCATACGGTGGACTCAAAAGTTCATCGACCCACCACGAGACAGGGTGAGATGGTATTTCGACTGGACTATATAATTTCTCCTAGCCGGTCTAATTTTTTAGAGACTAATCGCAGGATTAATTAATAAACGGAGCCTGTTAGCCCACTTTGCCATCCTATTATATATCATTACAGGAGTAGTGCAGTTTTACTTTTTGACTATGTACTCGTTTTGTTACCAAATTTTTTAATTAGATAACATTATTGATACTTGTTCATTGATACGATTTTCAAATTAATTATTTTTTAATATGTCTGATTTGTTCAACTGAAAGCAAAAACAACAACAAACAAAGGAAAAAACAAACCAGAATTCAGAAAATATCTGATTGAATAGTTCATGTTTTGGACAAAACTCAGGAACAGAACAATCAGTGCAATTGAGAACCCAAGTTTATAATTCTCTGCAATCAAAAGTTCCCCAAAAAAAAAAGAACAATTCATTATTGTGTTTCAACAATTCAAAATCTCTATATAAAAAAAAATAAATAAATAAAAAAAAAATAAACCGATCAAAATTTCCTTTTTGTTTCAACCAAAGTGACTTAATCTTCATATTTAGTATAGCCTTAATTATACGATATAAATAAATTATTTATAAAGTATAATTTTCTATGTTCCTCTTCCATTGCAATGTTGCACTAAACAACAGAAGGCTAAAGAGCTATAATCCCAGTTGAAAACATTTGGTCCTTTGTGTATGGAGAACTTGACAACTCCATAGTTTCTGATCTACACTTCTCTTTTCTCTCATCCATCATTATTTGCCTTGAACGACACTCTGTGCTACAAAATGCTTTTTCACCTCTACACAAAAAAATAAAATTACCCATTAGTCCAAAATCCCCATAATCTAAATCAATTGATCAAACTCTACTAGCATAATTAAAAAAAAAAATAGAATTGGCACAAAACAAAGTTAGAGACTAAAAGATATAAAATTTTAATTACTGAAAATATATTTACAAGTGGAAGACATCTCTGTACCTGTACATATATATGTCTTTGCCATCAAGTTTCTTTTTGCATAAAAGACATGAATTGAGAAAATCCAAGGTGGGATATGAAGGTTCAGCTTCGACTAAAGTTTGTGTTGGTGGGTATTTTCTAGAAACACCAACGTTGTTGTTGTTGTTGTTTTTTGTGTTATAACAACCATGTCTCAAAATTCCACCTTCTCCACCTCTATCATAATAAACCTTAGTGATGGTTTTGTTAGATTCATCATGGTAAGTTACATATGTGTAATCTTCTGGACTTCCAACAAGAATCTCGTTTACAAAAAATTGATGATTTTGAATTGGGATTGGTATTCTAGATCGATTCGAATTCGATGTTGTACAAACATGTTTTGGTACAACCTCGTACCCAATTTTTTCCTCGGATTTATCAAGAGCCACCACAATTCCTAGACCAACACCACCAAATTCGTAGCTCTTGAACCCTTTTGGTGATTGAATATTTGAGTTCATTTCAAACGGGCTTCTTGGACTCCCGATTGTGTCTAAAAGTGCGGTGGCACCTTCCCCGAAAACTAATAATTCGGAGAATTTTCGGATCAAGTGTTGAGATCTCTTTCCCAACATGATTTAACAAAGTTTTTTTTTATTTTATTTTTTGTCTTAGAATTGTTGTGGAGAAAATGAATTTGTATGAATTTGTGAATGGTTTTATAATAAGAGTCTCTTTTATAAAACCATCTATAATATAATTGATGGTTTGGTTGGACTTTGCCCCCTGTTTCGTTTGGAATTATTCGGGTGATGATTGTTAGCGATATGTCCAACAATTAATATTTGATTATTTTATTTTGTAAATGATTTAACATTCGGTATTTTATTCAATTCATTACTGCTTTACACAGATGCCTCCGTTACAATAATAATAATATATTTTTTCATTTATATTATTATATAAAGGGTCACTTCTTAGTGGGCCAATTTCTTCAAAATGTCATTTTCAATGATTAAGAAATGTACAGAAAAGGACACCTTAAAAAAACATTATACTTCTCTCTAGGTTCCTTTTTAATTATTATATTATTTGAAAAAAAAAACGTATTTAATTATTATTCTTAAACTTTACGTAAAATTAATTATTAATTTGACAATAATATTTTATTTATTATAAAATTATATAAGAAAAGATAATAAATAATTAAAAATATTATAATATATATAATAGCATAAAAAAAAGTCAAACTTTATTGATTATTTTGTAGAGTTTTTTTTATAACTATATCCTAATTTTTAGAATTTTTTTCTTAATTGCTCTAATACGAAAGTTATTTTTTCAAATATCTATTTTTTTATTTTAACATTAAGTCGTTCTTTAGATAAGCAACTACCTGAAGAGAATTTTCTTTTATCTTAATAGAAAGTCGTTCAGAAAATGACTTCCAACTGCCGTTTTTTTTTTTATTATATTTTAAAAATAGTTTGTTATAACATGAAAATGAAACAAATAAATAAGGCACTTGAAAGTCGCTTCATTAGAAAATGACTTGATATTAAGATCAAACATTTTACATTCAAAGAAATAACTTTCACTGTGGAGCAATTAAGAAAATTTTTTTTAAAAACTAAGATATAGTTATAAAAAACTCTTATTTTGTATGTGTTAAAAATAAAAATAAAAACCATTAAAAACTAACGAGTATATAAATGTAGATGGCTATGAAATTGAGTAAT
>JBBPBT010000420.1:538777-558079 GCA_037974875.1 Cicer bijugum
TTTTTTTTTTTTTTTTGAAAAGACGTTGTGAATTGCTTAAAGAAAAGCACCGTAAAATCATATTTTTCGCGTAGTGTGATGTGTCAATTTGCAACAAAAAAACACTCAAACAAGACAATAAATCAAACTATCACACCAAGACGACGACAAATACAACATCACACTAAGATGCAAAATCACAACAACAACAAAAACAAAACCAAGCATGTGAGAAAACCACTTACTTAAACAATAGATAAAGGAAAAATAATTTAAATGGGTCATCTTATATCAAAAATTGATCATAAACTACTCCTCTTTAGTGGAGAAAAGAGAAATCAATTAAATATAAACAAAAAATACATGTGGTGTTTGATTTTAGATTGTGACGTTTCTTAAACTTTTTAATATTAATTAAATATATTTAATTAAAAAAATATTGATTAAATATAATTAATTACATTAATTATAATTGAATTAAATAATAATATATCAGTTTTTTAATAATACAAAATTAAATGTAAAGCACGTGGATTGAAATTGTAAAAAAAAAAGCAATAAATTACATTTTTTTTTACTAAAACAAAGATATTTATTCAATATAATAAAAATTACATCGATCGAGAATATAGCAATTCAAAATTGCTAAAATCAAAAAAGATAAATTTTTGTACAAATTCACAACATCTAAATTAATAGCATAAAATAACAAATAAAATATCGACAAATGTGATAAAATCTACAAATATGATAAAATTAAAATGTCTATAATATTATGTTTCTAGAGGTGTAACGTTGATAATATAAAATTATTGACTAAATATGTACTAGATTTAAATTGATATGTCAATTTGAAACAAATAAACACCTCAACAATGCAAGAAACCAAAATATTGCATCAAGATGACAAACAAATACAACATCACACTAAGGCGCAAAAACACAACAAGAAAAATCAAACATGTGAAAAAATCACTTGTTTAGATAATAGATAAAGGAAAAATTATTTAGATAGGTGATTTTATATTAAATTTTTATCTTTAACCATTGTCCTCTAGTGAAGAAAAGAAAGATCGATCAAATATGTGGCGGCTAGATTCTTTTTCTTAATTGTTTCAATTCAAGTGATTAATGAATTTTATCTAAAATGAAATTGTTTAAATAGTACTTGAATTAGTTTTTCTTTTAAACTTTACTTGTGTTTTTGCTAAATTTACTTACTAAGTCTTAGAAATTTGGAAGAAATGAAAAGGGAGGGAAGGATAGGACAAAATAGAAAAAAAATTATCTTTGTTTGTCATCATTTTTTCATCTTTTTTAAAAGTGTTTTTGTAGAGAATAATAAATAAATATTTATAATTAATATATTTTTAACATTGAGAATATTATAACAACATAAATTGAATTGGAATAATTTATTAAAGTCTTCCTCCAATGTAATTTTTGAGTTCCTCAAAATTAGAGAAGTATTATAAAAAAAAAAAAATTCCAAAAGACCATAATTCTCCCCTTCCAAAATCTTTCATTCTTTTCCCTTCATCATTTTTTTTTCCAAAACCCTCCCCAAACATACCTTAAAGGTGTTCATGTGAATTTTAAAAGAATAATTGTTCTATATCATACTCTCAGCAACCCGATTCAACTTTAAGATAAGTATAAAAATTGAATAAGGGGATACTAGTAGGACCAAAGGGAGTTTGAGGTTAGTGGCCACAAAACTTACATGGTTCATTCCAAAGGGGCAATCATATTATAATTTCATTTCAGTCACTTGATGATAATAATTATCATCTATTATTTTTATTTTTTGTAGAAATTAACAGAAATAGTTAACTTGACTAATGGAAGTATAGTTAAGAGATCAAAATAGAGCAAAAAAAATATTTAGACCACTAAAGTGAAATTAAAAAATAAGTTAAATGACTAAAAAAATAATTAAATCAAAAATTAAAAGTAAAAGAAAAAAATTTAGGCGTTGGAAACAGTATAAGATTTGTTGGATGATTAAACAATGTGTAAGAATAATGAATGATTGCATTGTATAACAATATAATTAAAAGTTGTTAAAATCAAAAAGAGTAAATTTGTGAATGAATATACATCATCTAGGTTGGTAACATTAAGCCACAAAATATAATACTACAAAACCAAAAAATATAACAAAATTGAAATGTTTAGAATATCTTGTATTTAGAAGTTGTTATGTTGAAGACTTCAAAGTTAATGATAGAATTTGCATTGTATCGTAATTGATATGTAAATTTGAAGCAAATCTATAGGATAACAAGATGAGAAATCAAAACAAAGTTGTACAAAGACAACTACCAAAATACATTGCGAGTAAGACGACAAAAATCACTAAAGGAAAACTAAATATAAGTAGAAATATTTATCTATCTATCTATCTAGTATATAGGTATAGGGTTAGAAGGACAAACATTTAAATAATACACATTAGTTAACTCAAAAGTATGAGCCAAAATTCTTAATACAAAAAAAGAATGTGAGGGATCATTATATGGAGAAAATTTTTAAAATGACTAAATTCAAAATATGATATATTTATAGGGATCCAAAACGTATTTAACCCTCAATTATAAAAGTAAGGTAATTATATTTTAAGTAATTTCTAAATGACATTCCTTATTTATGTTAAAAAATATATGTGGAAATTATTTATTATTTTTAGTTATTTACTAATAAATTAGATAGTAGATAGTATTAGGTTTAATTAAATAATTTTATTTATGAAAACGTAGTACATTGGTAAGAATAAATTAACATATAAAATTTGCTAAAATAAATTAGTATATTTTAATTATTATTATTTATTTGAATTGAAATTAAATAATAACAAAAAGTTGAAATGAGAGGGAATTTGAATGTACATAAGGGTTAGACTTGTAAATTTCCTTATTTAAGAATGTCCTTGTTTTATAATATATAATAAATTAATATGGTGTCGTTCTAGCCATGATGATTCGCCCGTGTTTGGCATATGTTATACTAATTTAGATTTAAAAAGAAAATTACGTAACAGAGTGATTTTAAACTAAAATTTGATCTAAACCACCACTCTTAAATGAAGAAAAAAAAATGAATAAAAGAGAATATAATGAAAAATGGAGACACTGAGTTTCACAAATAATCCTTACTTAAACACATTTATTATGAGAATTTTAATCACCTTATATAATAAAAATAAATAAATTAGGGGTGACATACTTTTATGCTATGTGAGGAAGAAGTCCAGAATTTGTTTATAATGAAAAACCTATAAATTTCATAACTGTGCACCTGAACTTAAGTCACAACATATTAGCAGAAGGACTAATTGTATGTGACAATTGCAATTAAAGTCATTTTATTTAATCCATTGATTGTCACTTTATTCTAGAGGTGAAAAATTTAGCCAACTCACCTTAATTTAACAAGTCCCACCATCTATGGGGTGGCAAGGATGAGCCCCGGCCCCTCCCTGCACTCCAATTATAGCATATCCTTTTATTAATATATATATATATATATGTTTCTGTTTTTAATATTCAATATCAATATATTAATTATATTTAATTACTTAATTTTTTATATTATTATTAATGTGTACGAGTTAATATCATGTCTGAGACAATGTTGTGTTGTTAATATAATATATAGAAAATTATTTTATACCGTCAAAATATATTGATTAAATTGATATAATTATTCTTGTGGTTCCTTAATTTAATTTAGATAATACTTCAATCTTTTTTTTCTTTTTATTTGATTGTTTGTTTTATTTTAAATAAATAATTTAATCTTTTATGTTTTAAAATGTTAATAATGTTATCTTTTTTTTTACAAAAATTATCAAAGTTTTTAAATAAAACTCATAAAATTAATTATCATCTTCAATATAATACAAATTTTATTAAATTTATAACTTAAATATTCAAATAAACTCATATTTTCTTTATTTTTATTATTAATTTTTATAATAAAATTAAATAAAAGATCAAATTAAAAATAAATAAATAAATAAAAAACTTAAATATTATCTGAATTTAACTTAAGGGACCCCATGAACAATTGTGGTGATTAAATTCTATTAGTATTAATTTATATATATATATATATATATTAAAATTAAATTTTATGTGATATTTATTAATAATGATTTTTTATGATGTCATCTCAGTGATTTCTTGATCAATCCTTGCATCAACCCAAATCTTCTTTACCATTGAATCTTCTTTTTCTATTTTTAAACCAAAATACTTCACTTTGAGTTTTATATACCAAATTGTCCTACTTTTTGAGTCCAGTAGGAGGTCGTTGGCCAGAGATGCAATCTCCCAATAGAATTTTATTGTTTTTTTTCGTTTTAATTGGGATTTAGTTGTTAATATGTTAATAAATAATTAAATTAACAAAATAGTTATATTAAATAATATATTATTATTAATAATAATAATATAGTAATAAATAATAATAACAATAATTATTATTATTAACTATTATTAAAAATTGTTATAATTAAAAAAAATTACAATTAAAATAGTAAATTAATATTGTTATCATTAAAAGTAATTAAAATTAAAAACAGTAAATTATATTATAAATTTAAAAGGTAATACATTAAAAAAAAATTACATTGATAACATGAAACAAAATAAATTAAATTGACGAGAAAAATACATCTTATTAATGTCCGCATAAATGACCTCCAGTTCCATATCTTGGATTTCGTCGAACTTATCTAGCACTTTGAATGAGTTGAAGTTGATCATTATCGTGAATGTAAGTTGTACGTGGATTAGAACCACTACCAACTGCTTCTATATAATTTTGAAATGGAGGATTATTATACATGGAGTCAAACACAACATAAGCCGACTCAAGAGTTATGCATTGGGTTCCAAACAAATTATAGAAAAGTCCACTTTCTGTCGGATAACTGGGGGTTGGTATTTCTAGAACCAGAACGTAGTACTGAGTCGTTGGTGGATCATAACATGGAACTTCTGTAGTAGGAACATGTAGGTGAGGTGATGATAGAGACGGTTATACAAGTTGACGGGATTTGGTTGTGTGGCAAGTACAAAGGAACTCTATTGATAACAGTTACACAAGATGAGAACGACAATGTAATTCCTATTGCTTATGCTCTTGTGGAATGTGAGACAAAAGAATGTTGGAGTTTGTTTTTGAGAAATTTGAGAAAATACGTCACTCTAGAATCCAACATTTGTATGATTTCAGATAGACACGAATCTATTAAGAGTGCTTATAATAATCCGAATAATGGGTGACAAGTGTTGGAAAACTATGACTTCTTTTTGATTAAAAACAAGAGAATTAAGATCAACTCCAACTAGTTAGACATAATTCTCAATTCCAATTATGCACCAATCTTACAATTTACAAACACAGCGGAAACTTAAAATCACATACAAGATTTATTCAAGGAGCATGCAAAACAAGCAATTTAAACAATGCTGAATATTAAAGAGAAGAGGGATAGGAAAGATTGCACCAAGATTTATCCTGGTTCAGCCGTTGATCCAACGGCCTACATCCAGTCCTGTAATCATAATCATGATTCCAGCCTTTTTCCACTATAGAATGAATTCGAGTACTTTTACAGATTTTCCAGTCTTCTACACGACCTATCAATCTAACTCCCTTCACTTCTATCTTGTCACCCCTTTGATCCTTGTAGTTTATCCCCAAACTCACACAAGATCAAAGTAGACTTCCTCTTGATGATCCCACACCAACAAGGATAGCCACCAGTTTCCAAACTGGATTTGTTACAGCTTCAATTACAAAGAATTGTCTTTGTCACAAACAAAGAAAAGTAGTATCAAGAAATGTATTCAATCATTCTAGCACCACACAAAAGATTTGATTTGCCAATGAATATTTTTGTGTGTTGGAAAACTTTTCTTTCAAAGTGTTTTCAGAGATATGCAAGATTGAGAGCAAGAGGTTTTGAAAATGTGAAAAGTTTTTATGCAAGTGTTCTTTCTTGTTGTGGTTGTTATTCTAAAAAGTTTTGAGGCACCATATATATATATTCAAGACAGACACAGGACAATCAACTGCCCAATCGAATTTGTAAGGATACAATCGATTGCTGCATCGAGTGTCGAATATTCTGTGTTTCTGGAATCTTGAATTATATAGGCTTCAAAACTGGGTGCTCACTGTGATATGAAATTTTGCATCAATCGATTGGTCAATCGAGTATCGTGGTCAAAGTGACTCAGATACTGCAGACAATCAAGTTGCCAATCGAGTGGTCAATCGAGTGGGCACAGACTGAGTGCTCTCTGTAACTTGAATTTGAGCATCAATCGAGTTGTCAGTCTATTGTGCAATCGACTGGACAATCGAATGATCTTGTTACAGACCTCAGTTGTTTAAGACAGTTTACGTGCCATTCGATTGATAACCCATGCAATCGATTGTTCAATCGAGTGTTTACAGTTTTATGTTTCATAACACATGAATGAATGACAAAAACTCATTGGCATGTTTTGTGTGAGACTCTAGTGATTGATTACTTAACTTTGATACCTAGACACTTAATACAACTATACTAAAACTGCATCTTCCTCAAGTGCATCCTCCAACTATGGTTGATTCCTTGAGTTGCAAACTATTGTTCCAAGTGTTGTAGTGTCTTCATGTATGCCTGAAATGTTTCTTCATTCAAAACATTAGATCAAGCAACTATTTAATGTGCACTTGTATGTTTGGTACATAAATCAAAACTAGATCAGGGAAGCTTATTGCTTACAATCTCCCCCTTTTTGATTTAATGACAAACATACAATTAATATTGAGATTCTATATATAAACAAAATCTCCCCCTGAGTTTTGGAATGCATGATGCAAACAATTTAGTGCATGACCAGGGAGTGAACAAATTTGTGTAACGTGTATTAGATTCAGATGGAAAAATAAAGCATCAGAGCTTAGTATGTATCAGATGATGAATGTGCATTAATCAGGACATGTGTAATGCAATATCAGCAAAATAATGCAGCAGTACAACATCAGCATAAATCAATATCAGATCATCAGAGTTAATACTATCAGTATTTCATCATAATGTTAATCCATATACATCATCAGATACAAACACATACAACGAATCAAATACAACTTAATCTCATATTAATTAAAATAATAATCTCCCCCTTTTTGTCATTAATACAAAAAGACATACGACAAAATATAAGAGGAAATTAATGGGCAACACATGTAAGAACAAGCAAGCAACCAGAGACAATCAAATAGCATCAAAATAAACCTAGACCACTAAAACCTTAGGCTTGATCCTCATTATCACCAGCGGGAGGAGGAGAGACCGCTGTATTACCCTCAGCAAGTGTCTTCTCCCCATGAGAATCAGAACCAATCTCAATGTTCTGGTTTGGTTCAGCAGTTGATTGCCTCCCAATCTCTGCAATGTCTTCGAAAGACATCTTGAGACCCAAGTGCTCCTGGATGTCTGAAACATCCTTCTGAACTGATTCCAAGGCTGTTTGAAGCTTTAGAAGAGAAGCTTCTATCCTCTCACTGTGTTCAGTCTGGTGTTGCAGAATCTCCATCAGCTTTGCCATGATCTCAGAAGATCCTTCAGCTGATGTAGGTGCTTGGGCACTTGTCTGGGCTTGATCAGCACTTGGTTGTGCATGATCAGCAGGTGTTGGAGTCCTTGTCCAAACATTGTTGATCCTTCTTATCTACATTTGGTTGACAATAGCTTCACCAAATGTATGAGTGGTTGTGAGTGATTCTTCATTGGCTAGAGACACCTTGAAATGCCTCAGAATCCTCATAACCAATTGGGGATAGGGCAGGATGTGTTTCCCTTGTGCTGATTCATGCATGTTCAGCAGCACAATCCAAGCCCAACTCATTTTGAGTTCCTTGTACAGTCCCCATAGCAAGACAACGTCCAGCCTCTGTACAACTGCGTGATTTCCGGCTCTAGGTACTAACATTCGTGTTAGCACATACATGAGCAGCCTGTGCTCAACCTTCATTTGACCAGCTTGAATGGTTCCTTTTTCAACAAATCCTTCCATCATCAACTCTTGTAAGGCAGCATGTTTGTTGATGGAGTTTTCCCAACCTTCATCTTCAGGAGCGTCTTGTGCTCGGCCATCGATAGTATATCCACAGAACGGCAAACCAGTCAACTTTGAAAACTCTTCAAAGGTCATTGCCATTCTTTTACCTTTTACTTCAGCAGCAAAACCAGTTTTGGTGAGGATGAAAGTGGAATAGAAGGCTCTTACCAGTTTTGGATAGACATCCAAAGAACAGGTAAGGAGGTTTTCCAAACCATGGAACCTTAAATGGTTTTGAAAGGAAAAACCATTTTGATCAAAATAAGGAAAATCCAGAGTTCTGGCATCTTGGATTTTTCTTTTGGCAAAAGAATCTGGGACAGCCTTCCCTTCAGTAACCTTGTCTTGTGAAGGCTTAGCCTTTTTAGGTGGAGATGAAGGCTTCTTCTTCTTCTTTAGCTCTTTCATTGCGTCACCCAGCAGTTTTTCAGACGGAGGAACCTTCCTCTTTTTGCTAGCTTCAGGAGTAGTGGCAATACCTTTGCCTTTGTCCTTCGCTTGTACCTTATGAGTAGGGATTGAGACCCTTTTTGCTGGAGGTGAAGGAGGTGGAGGAGGTGATGGTGAGGGAGTTCTTCCACTAGAGATAGAAGAATAAGAAGATGAGCTGGATGGTTGAACATTTCTGGATGAAGGACCAGCAGAGGTAACAACTGGTTTCCTACCGGTTCGTTTAACTCTAGCCATTGAGTAATATGAATTAGATGTTGATTGGATGAAGAATAGATTGTGGTTTGATGAAGAAGATGATAGCAGAATGCAGTATTGGATTGAGAAATCGAGTAGTGAAGTCCAGATTTATATACTACTGTTGAAATTCGATTGCCCAATCGCCTGTCTGCATATCTGGGTTTAAAATATGACCGTTACACTCATCCAACGACTATAATTTTCTCAACGGATACTTGTCAATCGATTACCCAATCGATGCTCGGGTTTTTGATTTCCAAATGTTCTCTGACTTGTGGTTCACTTAATCCAAACAGTCGCGTGTCCAATCGAGTTTTAACCAACTTTCAGTGCATCACTCGATTACCCAGTCGAATATCGAAACAAAAATCAGAAAAACTGGTTCCAGATACATGAACACTCGATTTGCCAATCCGATTAACGTGATGAGAATTTCAACAGACATCTTTCTGAGAAACTATCAATCGAATCCCCATTCGATTGAAGCAAACATAAAATAAAACAGACATAAACAAAATAAAACTGAGACCCATCCATTCGATGTTGCAATCGAATATCGAATTTCCAGATTGACAAACTAAGGCAGTTTTCATCAATCAGTTGATTTCACAATCGACTATTGAGTGAATTAATGCCAATTTGGCCACAGGACACTCGATTGTGCAGTCGAATTGGGTATAAGGATCAGATTTCATTGGGATCAATGATGCCCAGTTTCATTCTTATAAAGAAGAAACTGTCCTTAGGCAAGGCCTTGGTGAAAATGTCAGCCAACTGCTCAGTTGTATTGACATATTCCAACTTAATCTTGCCCTGTTGATATTGATCTCGAATGAAGTGATGCCTTATTTCAATGTGCTTGGTTCTAGAGTGCATGACAGGATTCTTAGTAATGTTAATAGCACTAGTATTATCACACAAAATAGGCACAGTCCCTAGGTCCACCCCAAAATCAGAGAGGTGTTGCTGCATCCAAAGAATTTGAGCGCAACAACTACCAGCAGCAACATACTCAGCTTCAGCAGTTGAGAGTGCTACACTGTTTTGCTTCTTGCTATGCCAAGAAACAAGCGAGTTGCCTAGAAGTTGGCAAGTACCTGAGGTACTTTTTCTGTCCAATTTGCATCCAGCAAAGTCAGAATCAGAGTAACCAACCAGAGTGCAAGTGGATCCCTTAGGATACCATAAACCAAGATCTTTGGTTCCCAAGAGATATCTGAAGATTCTCTTGACAGCACTGAGGTGAGATTCCTTAGGATTGGCCTGGTATCTAGCACACATACACACACTAAACATGATGTCCGGTCTGCTAGCGGTTAGGTAGAGTAGAGATCCTATTAGGCTTCTAAACACAGTCACATCTACAGCTTTACCCGATTCATCCTTATCTAAGTAGCAGGATTGACTCATAGGCGTGTCAATGGATTTAAATTTTTCAAAATTAAATTTCTTTAAAAGATCACTGCAATATTTTGATTGACTAAGGAATATTCCATTTTTGCTTTGTTTGATTTGAAATCCCAGGAAGTAAGTCAATTCTCCCATCATGGACATTTCAAATCTGCCTTTCATAGTATTTTCAAAATCTTTACAAAGCTTGTCATTTGTTGATCCAAATATTATGTCATCAACATAAATTTGTACCAACAAAATGTCTTTTCCTTGTCTTTTGATAAAAAGTGTTTTATCTACATTTCCCCTTGAAAAATTTTCTTGTAAAAGGAAATTGCTCAGCTTATCATACCAAGCTCTTGGAGCTTGTTTCAAGCCATAGAGGGCTTTTGTAAGTTTAAACACATGATTTGGAAGCTTAGGATCTTCAAAACCAGGAGTTTGACTTACAAAGACTTCCTCCTTAATGTCTCCATTTAAAAAAGCACTTTTAACATCCATTTGAAATAATTTGAAATCCATTATACAAGCATATGCCAACAAAATCCTGATAGCTTCTAGTCTGGCTACTGGGGCGTAAGTCTCATCAAAGTCTATACCTTCTTCTTGGTTGTAACCTTTGGCCACTAACCTAGCCTTGTTCCTGGTAATCACACCATTCTCATCCATTTTGTTTCTGAAAATCCACCTAGTTCCTATGACATGTTTACCCTCTAGTCTAGGAACAAGAGTCCACACTTGGTTTCTCTCAAACTGATTCAGCTCTTCTTGCATGGCTACTATCCAGTCAGGTTCCAAAAGAGCTTCCTTAATGTTTTTGGGTTCTACTTGTGAAACAAAGGCTGTAAGGTTGCAAAACTCTCTAAGGGATTTTCTGGTTGAAACACCTTTTGAAATCTCTCCAATAATGTTATCTATGGGATGGTTTTTGGCAAACTTCCACTCTTTAGGTAGGTCAACTTCCCTAATAGGTTCCACACAGTCAAGGTTGGTTGGAGGTTCAGGCTCACTGGTTCCTATGGATTCAGAATCCACAACATCATCCAATGACTTTTCAACTATAGAAAGAGTGCTGTTCAAGTTTTCATCAAATTTGACATGTACAGACTCCTCTATAGTTTTGGTCCTTTTATTGTAGATTCTATAGGCCTTACTAACTTGGGAATACCCTAGGAAGATACCCTCATCTGACTTAGGATCAAATTTACCTAAAGGTCCCTTGCCATTGTTTAACACAAAGCACTTACACCCAAAAATCCTAAAGTAGGAGATGTTAGGCTTTCTCCCTTTGTATAACTCATAGGGAGTCTTTCTAAGAAAAGGTCTAATGAGAACCCTATTCACTACATGAGCTGCAGTGTTAATGGCATCAGCCCAAAAGTACTTGGGAAGATTAGAATCTTTGAGCATTGTCCTAGCAAGCTCTACTAATGATCTATTCTTCCTTTCTACTACTCCATTCTGCTGTGGAGTTCTAGGGGCTGAGAAGATATGTTTGATACCATGATTTTCACATAAGGTTTGAAAAGCATCATTTTGGAATTCACCTCCATGATCACTTTTTATGGATATGATTTTCGTATTATTCTCATTTTGAGTCAAAGCAGCAAATTTTTTGAAAGCTGAGAATGCCTCACTCTTGTGAGTTAGAAAATATGTCCATGTGAACCTTGTGTAATCATCTACCAAAACATAGCCATATAGGTTTCCTCCAAAACTTCTAACCTGAGATGGACCAAAGAGGTCCATATGCACCAACTCTAAAACTTTCTTGGTTTGAACCAAGTCTATAGGGGGGAAGGAAGATTTGACTAGCTTACTCCTCTCGCAGGAGTCACACAGTCTGTCCTTAGAGAACTTCCTATTTGGGAGACCTAGGACTAGCTGCTTGCTGACAAGCTTGTTCAAGTGGTCCATATGAATATGAGCCACTCGTTTGTGCCACAGCCAGCTCTCATCAGCACTAGACAACAAGCAACAGAAATCATTTGCAGGCAACGAATCAAAATCTATCATGTAAATATTATTAATTCTTTTACCTGTCAGTTTCATACCTTCAACTTCCTTATGCTCAAGTGTGCAGGATATGGAAGTAAAGTTTACCTTAAACCCTTTGTCACACAACTGACTAATGCTTAGTAAGTTGTGTTTCAGGCCTTCAACAAATAAAACATCCTTGATAATAGCAGTTGAGTTATTTCCTATATCTCCAATGCCAAGGATCTTTCCTTTGTTGTTGTCTCCGTATTTGACAAAGCCACCACTTTTTAAGTTCAGAGACAAGAATTTGGACTTGTCTCCGGTCATATGCCTGGAGCATCCACTGTCCAGATACCAAGACTGATTTCTGGATGCCAAGCATATCTGCATAAAATAATCAGGTTTTGGATTTAGGTACCCAATTTAAATTGGGTCCTGGGGGGTTAGTTTCAAATGATGATTCCTTAACTTTCCAGATTTGTTTCCATCCTCTGTTGGCACGTTTTTTCAGTTTGCAATTGAACACTTTATGTCCTTTTTTACAGCAAAAGTGACATGTAACAGCAGGGGATGGCTTCTGATTTGGTCTAGTAAAGTTATCATACATTTGTTTAGATTGAACAGATTTCTGATGCCTTTTCATATGCATGTTTTGTTTATAACCAAGTCCAGTTTTAACATCTAGATTTCTCTGATTTCTAAGAAGTCTTTCTAAATTGTTTTTACCACTGTTGAACTTAGCTACATCACATTTCAGTTCATGAGTTTCTCTTTTCAGTTTTTCATTTATATCTATAAGAGATTCGAGTTTCAAATTAACTTCATCAAATTGTATGCATTTTTCTTCTAGCTGTTTCTTAGTACTAATCAGTTGTTTAAGTACACTAACATGTTCAGAATGCAGTTCATTAAAGGCATCATGAAGTTCATCATAAGATGGATTAGATGTAGTACTTACCTCACTGTCAGATTCTGAATCAGTATTAGCCATGAGACACAAGTTAGCTTCTTCATTTTCTGATTCTTCAGATGAATCTTCATCATTGTCATTCCAGGCAATGTATGCTTTCCTGTTTGAAGGTTGCTGATCTTTGCCCTTAGTCTTAGTAGGCTTGTTTCTGTTTTGCAGCTTGTAACACTCAGATCTGATGTGGCCTGTTTTCCCACATTCATAGCAAGTTATAACTTTGCTATCACTGGTGTCACTCTTGTTGGAGCCTTTTGTTTTGGAATTCTGTGGTTTCCTTGACTGGCTTCCTTTCTTTTTCAGAAACTTCTTAAATTTTCTGACCAACATACCTATCTCAGGTTCTTCACTTGATTCACTTTCTGAGCTTTCTGAATCTTGTTCAGTTTTTGCTTTTTGAGTTTGAGCTTTCAGTGCAATTCCTTTGCTTTTTCTGTTTGATTGCTCTGTCTCATTTAATCTATGTAGTTCCATCTCATGTTCACGAAGCTTTCCAAACAGTGTTGTTATAGTCATGTTGGCAAGATCTTTAGACTCAGCAATGGCAGTTATTTTGGGTTGCCATTCTCTTGACAAACATCTCATGACTTTTCCTATCTGCTGTTCATTATCCACAATTTTTCCCAAGGCATGTAGATTGTTGATAATGTGGGTGAATCTGGTTTGTAGATCATTTATAGATTCATCTTTCTTCATGCAGAAAAGTTCATACTCGTGCATAAGTGTATTTGTTCTTGCCCGTTTGACATCTGTAGTACCTTCATGTGTTTCTTGCAAAGTGTCCCACATTTCCTTTGCAGTCTTGCAGTTTGACACTCTGAAGAATTCTTCTGCACTTAAAGCTGATGTTATGATATTCTTTGCTTTAGCATTGTAACCAACTTTCTTTTTGTCATCATCAGACCAGTCAGCTCGTGGTTTGATAATGCATGATGATCCATCAATACCTGCAATTTTAGGAATGTAAGGACCGTTTTCCACTGCATCTAAAATGTCCAGCCCACATGCTTCCAGAAAGATAAGCATTCTTTCTTTCCAGTACATGTATGCTGTACCATTAAAGGCAGGGGGTCTGGTTAGAGATGCTCCTTCTCCTAGGAAATCCAAAGAAGTCATTTTCTTTTATGAGTTTTTCTCTAAAAAAGTCAGGCTCAGATGCCAATTGTTGGAAAACTATGACTTCTTTTTGATTAAAAACAAGAGAATTAAGATCAACTCCAACTAGTTAGACATAATTCCCAATTCCAATTATGCACCAATCTTACAATTTACAAACACAGCGGAAACTTAAAATCACATACAAGATTTATTCAAGGAGCATGCAAAACAAGCAATTTAAACAATGCTGAATATTAAAGAGAAGAGGGATAGGAAAGATTGCACCAAGATTTATCCTGGTTCAGCCGTTGATCCAACGGCCTACATCCAGTCCTGTAATCATAATCATGATTCCAGCCTTTTTCCACTATAGAATGAATTCGAGTACTTTTACAGATTTTCCAGTCTTCTACACGACCTATCAATCTAACTCCCTTCACTTCTATCTTGTCACCCCTTTGATCCTTGTAGTTTATCCCCAAACTCACACAAGATCAAAGTAGACTTCCTCTTGATGATCCCACACCAACAAGGATAGCCACCAGTTTCCAAACTGGATTTGTTACAGCTTCAATTACAAAGAATTGTCTTTGTCACAAACAAAGAAAAGTAGTATCAAGAAATGTATTCAATCATTCTAGCACCACACAAAAGATTTGATTTGCCAATGAATATTTTTGTGTGTTGGAAAACTTTTCTTTCAAAGTGTTTTCAGAGATATGCAAGATTGAGAGCAAGAGGTTCTGAAAATGTGAAAAGTTTTTATGCAAGTGTTCTTTCTTGTTGTGGTTGTTATTCTAAAAAGTTTTGAGGCACCATATATATATATTCAAGACAAACACAGGACAATCAACTGCCCAATCGAATTTGTAAGGATACAATCGATTGCTGCATCGAGTGTCGAATATTCTGTGTTTCTGGAATCTTGAATTATATAGGCTTCACTTGATTGGTCAATCGATTGATCAAGTTTCTGAATCAGACCTGATGCTATGAAAATCTTTCAATCGAGTGAGCAATCGAGTTGGGCAAAACTGGGTGCTCACTGTGATATGAAATGTTGCATCAATCGATTGTTCAATCGATTGTCGTGATCCACTGATTCAGACCTGATGCCATAATTTCATTTCAATCGAGTGAGCAATCGAGTTGTTCAAAACTGAGTGCTCACTGTGATATGAAATTTTGCATCAATCGATTGGTCAATCGAGTATCGTGGTCAAAGTGACTCAGATACTGTAGACAATCAAGTTGCCAATCGAGTGGTCAATCGAGTGGGCACAGACTGAGTGCTCTCTGTAACTTGAATTTGAGCATCAATCGAGTTGTCAGTCTATTGTGCAATCGACTGGACAATCGAATGATCTTGTTACAGACCTCAGTTGTTTAAGACAGTTTACGTGCCATTCGATTGATAACCCATGCAATCGATTGTTCAATCGAGTGTTTACAGTTTTATGTTTCATAACACATGAATGAATGACAAAAACTCATTGGCATGTTTTGTGTGAGACTCTAGTGATTGATTACTTAACTTTGATACCTAGACACTTAATACAACTATACTAAAACTGCATCTTCCTCAAGTGCATCCTCCAACTATGGTTGTTTCCTTGAGTTGCAAACTATTGTTCCAAGTGTTGTAGTGTCTTCATGTATGCCTGAAATGTTTCTTCATTCAAAACATTAGATCAAGCAACTATTTAATGTGCACTTGTATGTTTGGTACATAAATCAAAACTAGATCAGGGAAGCTTATTGCTTACAACAAGATCCTCCATCAAAGCATATGTTTTGTATCCCACATATTTCACAAAAATTTACAAGGAAAATTAAGGACAACGCTTTGAAGAAAATAGTTATTTCTATGGGTAATAATTTCATTCTTAATTTTTATAATTAGTGTAATTTTTAATAATTTCATTCCTAAATTATATAACTAGTGTCTACTATTTCGGTGATATATATATTAAAATTAAATTTTATGTGATATTTATTAATAATAATTTTTTTTTTGATGCCATCTTATTGATTTCTTGATCATTCCTTGCATCAACCCATCTCAAAATGGGTGAGGTGAGTCTATTTGTTTTTTTACGTAGAGTATCTTCAACGGTGAACTCAAAATGAAGTTTATTAGATGGGGTCCAATGTGCCACATCATTTTGGAGTAACTCATTCATTTTTACTCCAACGGTAAACTCAACATAGTTCGTTAAATAAGACTCATTAACTATTATAAATTTATTATTATTAATAAATAAAAAGGTAATGGTTATAATTTTATTATTATTAAATTATAAAAGCACCTGAGAGCACCGTGATGATACTTTGGCATAACTTCATGAACTCACAAAAAGCTGAAAGTTATGTAACTACATGCTGACGGACGAATTCATTTGACTGCCATTGGAGATGCTCTTAAGTTATGTAACTACATGCTGACGAACGAACTTATTTGACTGCCATTGAAGATGCTCTTAAGTGTCAGACTACTTAAGTAAGTGAAAATAGACTAATAGTTATAGAAAAAATAATTAAGTTGATAAAATACATAACTAAAATAATTAATATTTTAAATTTATCTAACGAACCAACCCACCCATCCCATCTCTACTTTCATTGTCCCATTTTTCAGCAAGTTAATTGATGTGGATCAAATTAAGTGATTTCAAAACGGATTAAATAAATTATTCTAATGAATTCATCCTATTTTAACACCCTTATTATACTCACAAATAAGATTCACGATCAGTTGATATCGGATATCAAACTTAGCACCTCTTACTTTGTATACTATACAAATTTAATCTAATCGTTGAGTTAAAAATTCTTATTAAATCTATCAAATATATAAGTTTTATTAAAATCTGAAATTATTTGTAATGTCGTGTTATTAAATTTTTTAAAGCGTTAACTTGTTAACCGAATCTAACGGCAAGATCTTAGTTCGAACCTGAAATATTACGTTTAACGTAACAATATAAAAATTAAAAACTATTCTAACTATCATTTAGTAAATATCTAAAATAAACATAATAAAACTTTGAATTATAACTCAACTAATTAATGACAAAGATTATGTCTTATATTCGAATTTAAGATTTCACATTTATAAATTAATTATGATGATATTTGTTTTTTTTTTTTTAAAAAATTATATTTAATACAAATTTATACTTGTCCTAAAAACAAGTATACTAGGGCCCGCTGATTTGGAGGTAGTGGTAAACTTCTTCCCTATGAAAGCGACCTAGGTCGAGCCCCACTCCACAACCATTTGTCGCTACTCAACCAAAATATCAAATTCCAATTATAACACTTAGTATAATAATATAATGTAGTTTTGTTTATTTATTTAAAAATAATGATAATCATTTATTTAAATCGATATAATATATATATATATATTTAATATAATATAAATTTAAAATTGTTTAATTTTAAAAGGATAAATTTATAAAAAAAAATAAAATACAATATCTTGGTCAAATAACAAATTTAATATAAAATAACTATGTCCACAAATATATTAAATTCAAAAATTCATAATATTTATGTTTGTGGATCTATAACTGCACAAAATAACACATGAATATAAAAAAAGTACTGTATTAAGATGATAACATCAAAAAATATAGTACTTAAACAATGACGAAATTACATATAAAAAATAAAAAACTAAATATAAATTGAATCCGTTTATTTAGATAAAAACAAATGATTTAAAGAGGTTGATTTCAAATCAAAATTAATCATAAATCTCTCTATTAAATGAAGAAGCAAATATTAGAATTATATAACGCAGTTTTTTTTTTTAATATATAGATATATCTTCTTCTTTTCGAAAATAACTATAGACGTCGCTTTCCATCAAAACACATTTTCCATAAACTATACACAAACCTATGTAAACTAAACAGAAATACCAATTTTATGATCACTTAGTTCAACTTCAATTAGCTCTGGCGTTGGGTCGGTAATTATTTATTTACTAAATCCAAAATTTCAGAGTTAGACCAATTATTATCAATAATAAATAAAATTTTTGTATAAACAGTTTTTTAATTAAAAATTTAATAATAATATTCATAAATTTTAACTCAACTAATAAATACTAAAATTACTATGTAGAATAATATATCCCTAGTCACGACATAATAAATACATAGCTTGTTTTAATTTTTGATGTGGATCGAAACTAAGCTTTCTTCAAATTGTCCATAACGATAGAGGTCGTAGTGACATTGTGTTGAGATATTTTTAGTTACTAGGAGCTTTTTTTTTTGACAACATACCGACTCATATATATTTAACTATTCCATAAAAAGTATCAGGACAATATAATAAATCTTTGTATTTAAGTAAAAAAGAAAAAGTAATGTTATTTAATACTTGAAAGTTTGTGCTGCATGGCGCAGTGCTTTCACTAAGGAGAAACCCATCCTTATAAAAAGGAGAAAAAGATATTATTTTACGTCGACAAGATATTATATTTTTAAAGGAGAAGATAAAATTATTAATTTTTACGTCGACAAGATATTATATTTTTTAGTAAGAGGACAAGATATTACATTTTTTAGTAAGAGGACAAGATATTTGAAATAAAATGTGGCCTAATATCAGTTTTTACTTACCAAGCATGAACATTGGTTTATAGGCAAATTTTAATCACAGTCCACGATGAACCAATTTTAAAAAATAAATTTAAATGTATTTTAGGTTTTCTATATTATATAAAATGAATATTTAATTTTTAGATTTTTATTTTTAATATTCAAATATATTATATTTTTAATAATATTTAATATTTATTTTATTTATACATTAAAATATTAGAAATAAATTTATTTTATTTAAAAATTAGAATATTTAAAATTAAGGTTAAAATGAAAACTTAAAATGTTTAAATAAAATATATTTTATGTTCAACAATAATTTAAAATATTAAAAAATTTAGATAAAATTATTTAAAATTTTATTTATTTTATTTTTAATATATAAATAAAATAAATAATAAAATAATTACAACAATAATAATATTAAAAAGATTTTATCCAACTCATAAAA
>JBBPBT010000420.1:558332-569193 GCA_037974875.1 Cicer bijugum
AAAATAAATAGATTAAAAATTCATTTTGAATAAAATAGAGACCAAATGTACATTAGTATTAAAAAAATATTTAAAACTTCAAAGATCAAATAAATCTTCTCTATTTAATAATATTTTTATTTTTATAATTTAAATAATTATTTAAATATAATATCTTTGATTTTAAAAAAAAATTATATATAAAATCAACATAAAGATAAACAAATTACGAATTATTACTTTTGAATAATATTATCAATCAAAGTTAAAATTTTCGATGATTTTTAAATACTAATGAATAAAACACCATTACAAAATGGTTCATTGAATAACCTAATTTATGTTATAAAAACTTTCAATTTATATATTATTTATTATTCCGAAGTGGATTTACACCCTATTTCAGCCGATCCATATAGATGATGGATCCATCTACCCGAAATACATTTTAGTCTTAAATCTTTCCTATACTATATGTAATCTAAGTGCTGAACTTGACATTAATGGCAAGAGCAAAAACTAAGTTCGTCAAATCCTTTATACCTAATTCTTTTTATAAATGAAAAGTTCAACAGTAAAAAAAGATAAAATTTATTCTATGATACTCTCACTTTTCACTCAATCTCATGTCATAGTTTTTAAAGGTGCAAAAAAGAAATTGTTTTCCAATGCCACTTTGTCACTATTTCAGCTGCTATCTCAAATTCAGATAATATATATATATAGTGTCCTTAGCTATGTATTAAAAAAATAGTGTAGCTATATTGGAATATTTTGTTGAGCAGAACATGAAGCTGTCTCATAAATGTGTTGTTTGGTCATTTAATTAGAAAGCTATTGAGTGGGGACTAAAGGATGGACCACATTGAAAATCAGAGCACCAAAGTGAAGTGAATATAACAAAGGAATCAAAGTTTTGGTGTGGCCATATCCCATCCCCACTAATAAAGAAAAATAAAATCATGAAGTTAGGAACTTGAAAAAAGAATCATATAATTATTAATTATTATAGTGGTTTCCCACTCTTAGCTACTTTTATCATTCACAAAAAAGAATATGCCCCACTATATCACATTGCATGTTTGCTTCCATCTTTAATTGAAATTTAAAATCATTGTGCTCCCTCCTAGCTACTTGATCAAAAGTGGAAAGTTAAGAGATCATACTCTTACAACTTTATTTTGTTCATAAATTGTCTTCACGAATTTAATCATTTTTATAAGGTTGCATTTTAATTTCATCATTCTCCTTAAGGCACACGTGAATTGTGTGTTTATCGTTTTTCTAAACAAAATTGTGCAATATACATTATTATTATTATTATTATTATTATTATTATTATTATTATTAATGGGAACAAAAACTAAAATGCAACTATGTATATATAAAAAGGCAAGACAATAGAATTTTAATGATTACTTAATGGTAATTATGAGATATTAAATTCAATTACAAGTTTCTGAAGTAATGGAATTTAAGCAAAGCCACTCAGCAGATTAAGCAATCAATCGAATTCATATAAGCTAAGCAAAAGTGACGTTAAACATCAATCATAATTTTTATAATAGAGGATGTTTAGGCGACGTGGATTCCAGATAAGATTGAGAATAAATCAGGCAAATTAATGAACAACTATTCGTTTATGTTAGATTTAAGTTAATTAAGTTACAATTGTTTTAAACAGATAAGATAAAGATTTTTTTTTAAATGTCACGTTACATACAACTAAAAAATCTTTAACTTTATTTCCTTTATTTAAATAAAAATAAATAATATTTTACTACTATTATTATTATATTAAATTTAACTTATATTTTATTTTTATTAAATCATATTTCTTTTTAACCTTTTATGTAATTTAAAGATACTTATTTCTATAGTTTTTTTTTACACATTTAAAGTTATTGGTATAAATAGAATTTATATAAGATATCAGATAGAGTTAAAAAAAATTAAAAGGTCATATTAAATATTAAAAGATTTACTAACATAGTTAATATATTTACGAAAGCCTACATCACTTATACATTGCAAAGTATCATGCAATATTTCAATTTGGTACATGAAAAATAAAATGCTAAACACAAGTCAACAACATTATATCTTCTCTTAGCATCATTAAGTACTCTACTAAGATAGTAAACGACTCTTGGACATGATATTCATCATCTTGAGTTAGTATAGATATCCTTTAGTATCATGTGATATGCTGATAAGTACAATTTCAATAGTCTTCTTGAAACAAAACATTTCATCATAATCCCAGTCAAAACATTCCTTGTACTCTTTGATCAAATCATAACGTTCTTTATAATACTTTGGCAGCAAAGATCTTAAAAAAATAGGTTCCATCTTTTCTAAGGTTCCTATACTTAGGCGTGGTAGTATCCATTGAGAGGATCTTCACTTCGACATGGAAATATTCTTCCAACAAATTTTCAGCATTTTCGTGATGACGACATAATAACCAAAGATACTACTAATGAAGAATTTTAGTGACTACTATCATGAAAGTAAGGTCTAACCTAGAAGAAAAAGAACTCAAATTGGTCAACTACATAAGTCTAACACTCTAAATTCTAAAATAATATATATAATAAATTATATTATATGATTATTAAAATTCACAGCAGATAAATGAATTTTTTTTAAGGAAATAAAAACTTTTACAAGTAATTTAGGATATCATATTTCTTAAGATACACATGAAACACTTTCAACTTTATTCTTCAAATAAAACAATGCAATCTCAATACAAATGATTTAACTACTTTTATATCTTAAGTAATAAAGACAATCAAGAAAAGTTTGATGCTAAATCATACAAAGCCATTTTCTTAGGTTATTCCACTGTTCCAAAGGCTATTGCATATATAATCTAAGAACAAAAATTGTGGAGGTAAATATGCATGTATTATTTGAAGAATCTGATGATCTTTGTAAGACCCATAATTTTAAAGTATACATTATGTATTTTAGTGTATTTTGATGTTGAACCCGGAGGCTTCTTAGCCAAAGTTATTAATATTTTGGAGTTTATATGACCAAGAAGATATTTTGATGCCGAATAGAATTACTCGTCGATGAATAAATTAAATTAACTGCGGTGAATCCTTTACGAAGAATTTAATGCGTTATGGGTGAAATGGTAATTTAACAAATATCTAGGTATTTTGGGATATTTGTTAATTATAATTAATTAATATATATAAAGATATATATATATATATATATATATATGTTTGTGTGGAGGGAAAAAGGAAAGAGATAGAAAAGAAACAAAAGGAAATAGAAGGAAAGGAAATTAGAAGAAAGGAAAACCAAAAGAAAAGAGAAAGCATTTTTCCCTCTCCCTGTCTCTCGCGCCAACTTCCTCTTTCCTCCATTGTTATACTTTTCTTTGCTTTCTTTGCTTCCTTTGAGTTCGAAAATTGAAACCCAAGGCTAGTGGGTGAGAAAGATCAAGTTTCCAGCTTCTTCCTTTCTCCCAGATTCGAAAACAGTATTAGTGATTTCAAAACCGTCAAACACAAACCTCCCCATTTTATCTAGATCTAAGCTTCGTTTCGTGAAGAGATAGAAGAGAAAGTTGCTAACTACCACGCTACGGTGCTAGGGAACCAACTTTGGAAGCGACGTTGCGAGCAGAGATATTACCGGATTTACTCGCGGTACCGTAATCGCACGTTAAAGCTAGCGTGAAGGTAAGGGCTCTTTCCAAACTTCTAGTTTGCATTTAGGGACTTATCTGTGGTTGTGTGGAAAAGAATTTGATTAGGGTTGGTGTATTGAATTGGGGAAAATGAATTTAACTCATTTATGTATAATTTTGAGTAAATGAAATTTGATGTATTTGAGTGTTATGATTGCGTTGATTTGTGTTCATCGTACTTGGCGTGTTCATACTTGATATTTGTTGATTGATGTGATTTGGTGTGAATCGTGGGTTGAATTGGATATTATGTTTGAGTTTGTTTGGTGTGGAATTTGAAAACCATTAGAGTTAAACGAGTATTAAGAATGGGGAATCTCTTGATGTCTCGTTTACTTAATATGAGTTTGTGAAAATCGTTTAAGTTAAATGAGTATTAAGAATGGGGAATCTCTTAATGACTTATTATTTACTTAATGTTGTCGTGAAAACCATTAGAGTTAAACGAGTATTAAGAATGGAGAATCTCTTAATGTCTCATTTACTTAATGTGTGTTTGTGAAAATCGTTTAAGTTAAATGAGTATTAAGAATGGGGAATCTCTTAATGTCTTGTTTACTTAATGTTTGTTTTGGAAAATCGTTTAAGTTAAATGAGAATTAAGAATGGGGAATCTCTTAATGTCTCGTTTACTTAATGTTCGTTTTGAAAATTGTTAAGTTAAAAGAGTATTAAGAATGAGGAATCTCTTAATATTTCTGTTTGCTTAAAGTTTGTTGTGAAAATCGTTTAAGTTAAATGAGTATTAAAAATGAGGAATCTTTTAATATCTGCATTTGCTTAACGATTGTTGTGGATGAAGTCAGTATATACTCATGCATTTTCATGCTTTTTGTAAATCGTGCAGACCCGTGATAGGTGGCACCTTGATAAATAGTACTTTGGCCTGTGATAGGCGGTATATTTATGATTTACGTTTTTGTAAATTGTGCATACCCGTGATAGGTGGCACCTTGGTAAATAGTACTTTGGCCCGTGATAGGCGGTACATTTACGATTTACGGTTTTTTGTAAATTGTGCAGACCCGTGATAGGTGGCACCTTGGTAAAGATTACTTTGGCTTGTGCTAGGCGGTACATTTACAATTTACGTTCTTTTTAGTAAACTATGCAGACCCGTGATAGGTGGCACCTTGATAAACGATATAGGCCCGTGATAGGCAGTACGTTTATGGTTTACGCTTTTTAGTAAATCGTGCAGACCCGTGATAGGTGGCACCTCGATAATTGGTACTTTGGCCTGCGATAAGCGGTACAATTATGATTTACGGCCCTTCGTGGTTGGTTCAAATTTATGATTGTGTTGATTTTGCTAAGTGTTATGTTTTGAAATTATGTGTAATTGTGTTTGATTCAAGTTTATGATTGAGTGTTTGAACTTAAGATGTCATTGTGATTGTGTGATTTTACTAAGAGTTATGTTTTGAATTGTGTGTGAATGGGATGGAGTGTAAAACTATTTCGAAACCCAATTTGTCGTGGTGATCGCGTTGGAATTGCTAAGTGTTAAGATTTGGTATTATGTATGAATGTGATTGAGTTAGTTTATGTATTTTTGGAAGAATAAGCAGGGAAATCGATTTACCCAATCGATTGGATGAGTTACAAGGACTTCGCAAATTTGGCAAAATCGATTTACCCAATCGATTTGGTAATATGTTTTTCAAAACCATTTAAGAAATCGATTTAGCAAATCGATTGGATTCATTACAAGAGCTCAACAAAATTGACAAAATCGATTTGGTAAATCGATTGGCTTCAATACAGGGGCTCAATTTTTCATTCAATCGATTTCCCCAATCGATTGATTTAAGCCCAGAGTTCAGTTTTCACTAAAAACTTTCAGGAAATCGATTTGCCAAATCGATTGGCTTAGTATAAATTCTTATTTTGAGTTAGATAATCGAGTGCTCAATTGATGTATCAATATTTTGGTCAGTTAATGGATTGAGAACTTTATTTTGATTTCATTTATATTTGGCAAGTATGATATGAACTTTTAGCATATGGAAAACCCTTTTAAGATGCATGCTAAGTTGAAAAGGTTATTTGTGCATTTAAAAACTTAAATGTTATGTGTTAACTATTAATTTCGGTTGGTGACTCTTTACAACTATTGTGGAAATCTGAGCTTTGCCCTCAGATGAGAGCCAGGACGATCATACCGGTTCGTACCCTACGGATGGGAATGTAGATGGGAATGCTTGACTGGAGCTATGTTAGGAGGATCTTACGGGGCGCGTGGAGATCGCTCAGGGTGTATAGTTTTTTTGGTAGAATGATCAGATTAGGATGACATAGAGGGAATATATGTTTTTCTTTTGGACTACGTTATTTTGAACTGGAAAACTGTACTTTTACTAATATTGTCAGTATGACATCTTATTTGAATGGGTTCCATGTATCATTTGTTGTTGTGTAAATACTTTGGATGCACATTTCAAAAACTATTCCGCTGCGTATCAATTATATGGACTTATATGATTATTCAAATGTATTTTACTTAAGTATTCTATGTTTCATTTTAATTTCTTTGGAAAAAAAAAAATACACCCTCGCTTTGAAAAATGGGGTGTTACAATCTTGATATACAAAACATAGATGGTGAAAAAGAAGAACAATTTGAACAACAACAGCAGATTGTTCCTCAGAAACACAAGATTGGTCATCAATCTCCATTTCAAACTCCTCCAAGAAGCTGGAAAACTATATGAGATCATCCACAAAATCAAATAATAGGAAACACAACTGATGACATTAGAACAAGAATGTCTTTTAAAAATGATAACAAAAACGTCATGGCCATGATCTCTCAAACGGAACCAAAATCAATCAAAGAAGTCATAATTAATCACTCATGGGTTGAAGCAATGCAAGAAGAACTTCTCTAGTTTGAAAAAAAATAAAGTTTGGACTGTTCTCTCAAATCCATAAAATCAAACAATTATTGGTACACATGAGTATTTAGAAACAAACTAGATGAAGAAGGAAAAGTAATAAGGAATAAAGTAAGATTAGTGGCTTAAGTGTATAACCAACAAAAATGTATTGATTATGATGAAACTTTCGTCCCAGTTGCAAGGCTAGAAGCTATCAGAATTCTTCTTGCATATGCAGCACATAAACTTATTATACTTTTTCAAATGGATGTTAAAAAATTCCTTTTTAAATGGTTTTCTAAACGAACAAGTATATGTTCGTTTAGAAGCTATCAGAATTCCATTTTAAGTGTATAACCAACAAAAATGTATTGATTATGATAAAACTTTCGTCCCAGTTGCAAGGCTAGAAGCTATCAGGATTCTTCTTGCATATGCAACACATAAACTTATTATACTTTTTCAAATGGATGTTAAAAAATTCCTTTTTAAATGGTTTTCTAAACAAACAAGTATATGTTCATCTACCTCTTGGACCAAATTTTCGGTCACTAAATGGAGAAAATTGGTCACTAAATCCAATAGCGACCGAATTAGTGACCAATTTAAATCAGTTGGTAAACTGCTAGTCGCTAGCTGTTGCGATCAAATCAGTGACCGAATTTAGTGACCGATATAGCGACCGAATTTAGTGATCGATTTAGCGACCGAATTTAGTGACCGATTTTGCGACTGCATTTTGTGACTAATTTTGTGACCGATTATTGAGACTGATTTAGCAACCACTTTAAATGAATTTTTTTATATCATTAGTGACCGATTTAGAGACGAAATTTGTGATATAAATTATTATTTTTATTAAATATTTGTGATATTTAAGTATATTACTTTAATGTTCAAAAGAACAATAAAATTAATTTTTTAATTTGTTTTAAATATCTAAAAAATTCAAACACCAAAATCATTTGAAAACATTAATCATATCAATGTATATAATTAAAGAACATAATACATTTAACTAATATTTGTAAGTACTCAAAATAATACAAATAAAATTTTAGTTTAAACATAATATATTTAGTCAAAATAAATTGTAACATATTGGTTACTTCAGATTAACTTATCACTATCCATCTAACTCTTCACCATCATGATCACGAGCATCATTATCAACAATCTCGTCATCAAAATCACCATCATCATGATCACCAATCTCATTATCATTATCACTAACCCCATCTTCATGAATTTGATCTCTAGTATATGGCATGAGTTTAAAGTTCAAGCTATTCATCAGTTGATTTATCAAGTGGTTATTGCGCTCAACTGCTCTGTTTGTATTAGCCAATTCCTCTCGAAGTTGATCTCTTTCATTTCTCATTTCTTCAAATTCATGTCTTTGAACCCACTCTGTTGATGAAGAACATGATCCACGATAATTAGGTCTCCCTAATAATACAGTAGATTCCATTCCGAGACCATATACTCATCCTCTTTTTATTCCAGCAACCTCACACCACACATCTAATTCATTTGGTGGAGGAGTTCCTTGTGAAGTTGTTTCTTGGGTCAATTCTTCAAATCTACGTTTAAATTTTTCCTGTCAACATAAATATAAAGCTAATTAATATTTTAAAACACTTTATTTTGATATTATATGAAGATAAAAAAACCAACATAGAAAAATAAATAATATATACTTTAAAGTTGAAAGCTCTTACATGAACATATTCCGATCTTTTATCAACCCAAGTTTTATCCTTGCCATGTTTATGTGTGTGGAGAAACAAATCTGAATGACTAGGAAGAATGCCATTCAAATTCGTCTAACAACATTAAAAACTTGTAAACATAATATTAATTTGAACAATAGAAACGTAATTTGTAAAACAAAATTACAAGAATTAATTTGCAAAACAAAAATGAAATGCACACAGTCAGATTTAAGTTGTCACTGAATAAACTTTATGCTTGGAGCTTAGTTGACAAGAGATTTACGTTGTCACTGAATAAACTTTATGCTTAGAGCTTAGTTGATTATGACAGGGTAGTTATGTTGGATACTGATATCAGATGGATGCTTTTACTACTGTAAGTATATTACAATATACAGTAGCTTTCAACTACATATTAAATCATATATAAAAGTTAAAATATAGAAAAAGATAGGAAACTTAACCAAATTAACTCTATGTTGGGATGTAGTGATAGAGCCACAAGTGTGAAGAGACTCGCCAAAACCTCCACAGTCAGATGCTCAATTTGTTTTTGCTTGTATGCTCTTCTTTTTGAATCCTTGAGTTCCCCAATGATCACATAAAGAATTCCAAACATCCTGACCAATCCACCTTGGTCTGGTCATTGAGCTATGAACCTTGTTTAGATTATTTTTCATGACTATTGCACCTCGTATTTCAAAGTTCTTTCTAGCCCACACATCATCTGGTGGACAAATATTAAATCAATTTTGTGTATATACAAACAATCATTAGGTTAACCTGTGATAATATTTTTTTAAAGACATTAGACATTATTAGTTAAAATATAAAGGAGTGAATAAATAACACATTTTCTAGTTTTAAACATATTAAAGGTGCCCTTGAAACAATATACCTTAAACTCTTCAAACCACAAGTCTCTCGTATTAATGTCTACCATAATGGCCATGGCTTACTATAATTACTTTTGATGATATCTCCAATCCCATTTGTTGCAGGATGCGAAGGCAAAAATCTACAAACAATACATGTTAGTAGTTATGAAGTTTATATAATATACTTAAATAACTAAAAATATATGTATATATTTACCCTTGTCCGTCAAGGTATAAAGTTCGCTTGCCATCATTGATTTGTGTCTCAGATGCAATGACAATTTCATTGGATCTTGGGCTATGCACTCCTTCAGAATGAGATGGTTGTGAAATAGATGGTGAATCTACCCTTCGTATCGAAGATGGAGGTGTCACATGGGAAGTCTAAGGTAGAGGTGTATCTTGAGATGTCTTAAGTGATGGGGTAGTAGCAGATGTCCTTAAAGTCCTTAAGGGAAGAGAAATATGAGGAAATGCAACATTAGATGTCCTAGAAGGTACACCATGAGAACTAGAAGAAGGTGCAACATGAGATGAACTATGACGGGGTGTAACATAAGATGTGTTAGAAGGATTTGCATTTGAAGGCTTGAAATGTCGTTTTAATTGACGAATCTTGAGAGCTTTTTCTTTTCCTTTCTCTTTATCTGTCATCTACAATTAATAAAAAAAAATACAATTACAAATGTTTATAGCATAAAAGCAACAACAAAGTATAATAATAAATTTTCATCTACTCCACAAAATAAAAAATATTAAACTTTAATAATCAATATGTCTACCATCATCGCTATCATTATCGTCATTATGAAAGTTATAATGGTTTTCAAAATCATTTTCTGAATCAAATTCATCAGAATCTATGTCGTCATCCTTCTAATGTATATCGATCATCGACTGTGCCTCTAGGTTTGGTTTTAATGGCAACCCACCAATCAACTTTTTCTTTTAATTTTTCTGGGTAAGGTACATAATACACCTGAATAGCATCTGTTGCATCATAAACCATGCATTTGACATTGTGGTCCAATAGCATCATAAACCGTGTTTTCAAATCTATTAAAATAATAGTTATGTCGCTCTTGTGCAGATTTTTCCCCCTTAATTTCTACATGCAACTCTGGATCACTTTCTCCATGAGATGTCCAATACCAGTAGTCAGGTTTAAACCCTTTCCTTAAAATATGAACCTTAACCACTTCAAAGTCTAAGAAATCAATGTTTTTACAAACAGAACAAGGACATCTAATTTCTCTATTTGATATGTTTGGTTGTTGGATTGCAAATGACACAAATTCATTTAACCCTTTTAGAAATGCATCAGTATACCCCTTTCGACTAGGATTTAGCCTATTATACATCCAACTACGACGTTGGCGGATATCCATTTTCTGTAATATCATTAAGCAAATGCTATACATTATAATTAATAAAATAAACTATTTGAGTAATTAACTGTCATACTTCCTAAGCACATGTAGACACTTGCATTTTCATAAATAATATGCAATTTAACATGTTCCAGAATTACAAAATTATTTGTTGCATAATGTCTATATAGAATGAAGCATAATCAAAAAATTATCTTTCCAAAAATTGAATACTCAACCTTATATCTTGTACAGGAAAATTGCTCAGCCTCTTTGCTATTCCAAAATTACAAGAATGCCTATATAAAATGAAAAATAATCAAAAAAA
>JBBPBT010000420.1:569391-588037 GCA_037974875.1 Cicer bijugum
AAAAAGGAATTAACAACTGATATTAACAAATTGAGTAAAATATGTTTTTCTTTTAAAATAACAATAATAATAAAAAGTTCAAATCAACCAGTAATCACGCAAAAATCTTAAGTTGTACCCAATACTTTACCTAAGAGATCAATTAAATAATTGTGATTGTGTATGCAACTAAGAATTTTAGTTAGGTTTAATACAATTTTTATATCGATCATATTATGTACAATAAGCATATTAAGCGAAACCTCAAGCATGCAAACAAATACAGCGCAGTTAAACAGTAATGCCTAGGCAAATATCCAAAAAAAACACACAATTCAACATCAAACACTTGCTAAAATTATATTAAGTATTTGAAATGATATATAAATTGAATAGTGTATATAACAATTCTGACCATAAGACCAAAACATAAATAGTACTACTAAGCAAATTCTTAAGATAACAAATTCGTTTTTGTTTGGTGATTGGTTTTTGTTTTTCTGGTTTGGTCTTTTCTGCTTCCTCTGTTCTCTGTTTTTTTGTTCTCCATCTTATGTATAATAAATTTAAGTTTAGTTAAGTGTTAGTAGTGATTTACAGGTTATTTTTGTTGGAACACAATCAAGAGTGGAGGGTGAATCAATGGTGAAAATCGATAATTGAAAATTGTGGTTTTTGAGAAGATGATGGAGAAAAGAGAGAGATTATGGAAGAGAGTATATTCAGTTACAACAATATTGGAATCTACAACTTAGATTAACCAACAAAACATAAAGCAAAACTGAATTACAGAGAAAAAAACAGAAAAAACTGATTTATACAAAACTGCAGAAAACGGAGAACGTTAATCAGTCTTCGTTTTCTGGTTTTTTGTTTTTTCCTGTTTCTGCAGAACATTCTCCGTTTTCTGGTTATTCTGTTCTGCAGAACATTCTTCGTTTTCCAAAACCAACTTTTCAAATAAGTTCTTTTGCGAAACGCTTCCTAAAGCCACCAAACTGTATTTGAATTATATATCACTTCCAATACACCACCTTAATTCAAATGCTCCACATTATTCATGTCTAGCTTCATCACAAGTTTCTTGAAAACCTCATTCGTAACGCCTTTCGTCAACAACTCTGCAACTTGTTCTTCGCTTCTGCAATACCCCAAACGTAACTGTCCGGAACTCACTAATTCCCTCAAATAGTGAAACCTCATCTCAATATGCTTGCTCCTCCCATGTGCTATAGGATTCTTAGCAAGGTTGATGGCTGAAACATTGTCCATCAACAACAAAACAGCTCCTCTCGTGTTGCTGTCCAGCTCACGCAGCAGGTTCACTAGCCACACAGCTTGGCATGCACATAACGAAGTTGCGATATACTCCGCCTCGCAGGAAGAAAGAGCAACCACAGGCTCCTTTTTAGAACACCAAGAGATTGGTGCCCCTCCGAACATAAAGACATAACCGGCCGTTGATTTTCGATCGTCCTTATCTCCACACCAATTGGAGTCGGTGTATCCGAGTAATTCGCAACTTTTGCCCATGTCATTCATTGTGCCAAGATCAGTCATTTCAAACTCCCTCAACTTTACCTCAAATTCTTTTCCTTCATCATAGAAGTCCCCAAGAGATGTCAGCTTTGGCTTTGTCTGATATTTAAAGAATGCATCATGAAGAACCTGATAATCAATATCCATTTTCGGTTGCATGTGTTCCCTTTGCTTTTGTTTCAACCTTTTGTTGTCTTCTTTCTCAATATAGGCCTGTCTAATTTTCTCAATTCTTGTGGCATCAATAAAATCAGGAAGCAGAAAAGGTTGTTTCTCAATACCTCTTTTCCCCGGTAAGAATTTTCTCTTTTGACACCAGTGCCTAGGTACAAGTACATTATTTCGATAAGACTTCAAGAACACCAACAACTTTGGATCAGCTGAAGTAGCATCCCACACCTCAACAACATCCGGCCTTGAGCTAACATGTTTCAGCTCAGCAATCTTCATCTGGCGTTGAAGCTTTTTTTTCTTGTTTGAGATACCTTTCTCTCTTTGCTCGGTATCATTTTCTTCCTCTTCAGAATCAAAGTCTGCCTTTTTCTTAGCAATTACATTTTCTGCTAACTCATCCTTATCATTATCCTCCGAATCAGTAACATCAGTGAAACTAAATTTCTCAAAGATTTTTTTAAATTCTTCATCCAAGCCTTCATATAGCTTTGCCTTTTCCGGAACATACTCAATTTCAACTTGTTCAACAACCTGTTGTGGTTCAGTGTTCTCCTTTTCGTCCTCATCATTTTCGGGGGCGTTTGCATTAGGTTCCTTAAAAGCCTTGTTGATCTTCTTGCTACTCACATCAAACAACTTGTAGCCTCCGATAGGATGATATCCGACAAGCAGCATCATTTCACTCTTGTCATCAAGCTTCTTTCGAAGCTGTCCCGAAATATGTCGAAATGCTACCGAACCGAAAACACGCAAATGACTTAGATTCGGTTTGAATCCAGACCATACCTCTTCTGGAGTCACCTTTTCCAGCTTCTTTGTAGGACACTTATTCAACACATAGGCAGCTGTAGCAACAGCTTCTCCCCAAAGCTCTTTCGGCAAATTCTTCCTTTTCAACATGCTACACACCATGTTCATAATTGTCCGATTTTTCTCTCAGCCACGTCATTTTTCTGAGGCGTATAGGGTGGTACAACCTCATGCACTATACCCTCATTATCACAATACTTCCCAAATTCACTAGAAGTAAATTCGCCTCCGCCATCGGTTTTGAGAATTTTGAGTTTGTGACCGCTTTGTCGCTCAACCATGGATTTAAATTGTTTGAACACCTCAAACACCTCTTTCTTCCTCTTTATGAGATAAATCCACAACTTTCTACTAAAATCATCGATAAATGTGACAAAGTATTGATTACCTCCATACGAATTGACTTGCATCGGTCTGCACACATCGGAATACACCACCTCAAGATGATGTTTGGTCCTATGACCTGCATCTTTGCTGAAACTATTCTTGTGTTGCTACCTTGTACACACTCTTCACATATCTCAGCTGGAACATTGATATTAGGCAGTCCGGTCACCATCTCATACTTTTGCAACGCGTAGAGATCTCGAAAATTCAAGTGTCCAAGACGGTAATGCCACAACCACTCATCACGACTTGCCGCTGTAGCTAAGCACCTATGCTCCATGATTTCCAACTCAATCTTGAAAGTCCTATTGGCAGCCATAGGAGCCTTAAGGATCAAAACACCATTTTTGTCCAAAACGCGCAAAACCTTGTTTTCCATCCAAATCATGTAATTCCTCTCAAGCAATTGGCCAATACTCAAGAGATTACACTTGATTCCTGGAATGTACATCTCATCTTTGATCAAGGAATGACCACCATCCCTTCTCATGATCAAAATATCACTGACACCGTCGGCTGCTAATGTCGTATCATCCGCGAATTTCACTCTACTTCGCGTGGCTTGATTGATCTTCACGAACCAATTCTTTCTTCCTGTCATATGTGTCGAACAACCTGAGTCTAAGTACCACTCATTTCTCCCTTGGACTCCATCTCGAACTGTTACCATTGCGCTTTTCTTCGAATGCGTTTTTGCAGATTTTTCTGCACTGCAATAGTTGTTGTCCAACAACTTCCTCTTGTCACAGTTGATGTCCAGCACCTCTTTAATGTCGTAGTTCTCTTCCATGATCATCACAGGAACCGTGTTATCATCATCCACGTCTTGCCTAGCAACCTTAGCCTCATCTGCATGATTCTCCCTTGGTTTCGCTCTACACTCTCTTGCAAAATGTCCAAGCTTTTGACAATTGTAACACTTCTTGGTACTTTTGTCGAACGGCTTGTAGTTGCCTTGACCACCACCTTTGGAACTGTCCTCACCTTTCCTTGAATTTTGTGACTCTTTTTCATCAAAATTATGGAAATTTTTCTTTCCTCTAGAAGGCCATTTCCCTTTCGATTTCTTATTCTTCTCGATGAAACGGGCTTGCAAAACAACTTCCTCTTTGGCTTTATCCTTTCCTCTTTCGTCCATCCTTTGTTCATGAGCTTCCAATGAACTTTGAAGTTCATCTTTAGTCATCATCTTGAGATCCTTCGATTCCTCAAACGCCACCACAATATTATCGAATCTTGGTGTTAAAGAACACAATACCTTCGACACAAAATTATGTTCAGAAACGGCTTCACCACACGAATTCATTTGATTCCCCAAGTGTGTCACACGCGTCACGTAATTGTTAATCGTTTCCTTGTCTTCCATTTGAAGTAACTCAAACTGCCGCTTATGAGTTTGTAATCTCACCACCTTCGCCTTATCTGCACCAGCATAAGCTTTCTCAAGGATACCCCAAGTTGTCTTCGCCGAATCGCAATCGTCAACCTTTTCAAAATTGTCACTATCGACACAAGAATGAATCAAGAAGGTGGCCTTGTAGTCTTTCTTCTTATCTTCCTTGAATTTCGCTTGTTGAGCTGCTGTAGCCTCTTCACCAAGAGGAGTAATGTCATCGGTAATCATATCAAGAACATCTTAATATCCAAACAAAACTTTCATTTGTTTGTACCATTGGTCATAATTCTTCGAATCAAGAATCGGAAGGTTGGTAGGGGTTTTGTCATTGGAAACGGACATGTTTGCAGCGGAAATTGGATCTGAACCAAGGCTCTTGATGCCAAATGTTGGAACACAATCAAGAGTGGAGGGTGAATCAATGGTGAAAATCGATAATTGAAAATTGTGATTTTTGAGAAGATGATGGAGAAAAGAGAGAGATTATGGAAGAGAGTATATTCAGTTACAACAATATTTGAATCTACAACTTAGATTAACCAACAAAACAGAAAGCAAAACTGAATTACAGAGAAAAAAACAGAAAAAACTGATTTATACAAAACTGCAGAAAACAGAGAACGTTAATCAGTCTCCGTTTTCTGGTTTTCTGTTTTTTCCTGTTTCTGCAGAACATTCTTCGTTTTCCAAAACCAACTTTTCAAATAAGCTCTTTTGTGAAACGCTTCCTAAAGCCACCAAACTGCATTTGAATTATATATCACTTCCAATAATTTTACATATGTGTGTGTGTGTATCAACAATTTTCATCCCCTATCTTGACAATAAGTAACAGGTAATGGTATCTTGCACATATGTCTAGACACTGAAGCAATGGGAAAACAAGTACTGAGACTGACTTATCTTTGCTCAGTGCCTGAATTGGAGCTTCCTAATTCTTAAATTGAGCAGCACCGAATAGATTGTTGCATAGAAACAGATGAAAACAAATCTTTCAAATATGCCATCATGTCCATGAATGATTTTAATAAAAACTATTTTTTTTTTTTTTGTTTCAGTTAGTTTATCATTCTGCATGCCCAATTGAAACAATATGACACCCTGATTATTCACCTGTGACCACTCCGATTGAACCAATTAAGGTAAGACTTTCTGCAAAAATAGCTTGAGCTGCCATTGCCATGTAGTATCCTCCACT
Organism: Cicer bijugum; assembly: GCA_037974875.1. Classification (NCBI taxonomy): domain Eukaryota; kingdom Viridiplantae; phylum Streptophyta; class Magnoliopsida; order Fabales; family Fabaceae; genus Cicer; species Cicer bijugum. Next base: position 574,875 of record JBBPBT010000420.1, read on the forward strand.
CTTTTTATCAAACACAATAACAAATTACCTATTTTAGTTAAAATTACCAAAAGAGCATTTTATCAAACACCTTATATTCAGTAACAAATTACCCATTTTAGTTAAAATTACCAAAAGAGCATTTTATCAAACACCTTATATGCAGAATATGTTTACCCCCTTTAGTTAAATAAATTCAAAATGATTACATCACAGAAAGAAACAAACACAAATAATGAAGCATAATCAGAAAATTAGAATATAAATTTCTTACCTTTTGGTTCAAGCCACAGTTGTAGTTTAACGGTTTAAGAGACCCGGTTGGCTTCACGTCGTAGTTGCGGAGGTTGGAATGAGAGGGGATTAGCAACGAATGATGGTTTTAGGATTTGTGGTAGGTTGAGAAAGAAAAAAAGAACAGATTTTTTTTTGTGGTAGGCTGAGAGTGAATTAGCTTGAGTTGTGGTGTTGAGAAAGAAACGATGGTATAGGAAATGGGGTTTTAGGTTTTATGTGAGTAAATTGAAAAAGAAATAAGTTTGACATCACAAACATTCAAATATATGAATACATGATTTTGTTTATTTATTTATTTTTTTAATTATTTATTTTTTTAATTAGTTATTAAATATTTCACATTTTCTAAAAAAAAATAATTCTGCAACAGTTATTTCATATTTTTCTTTTTTTTAATTAATAAACAAAATTAAATTATGTAATTAAAAAATAGAATTTAGTTGCTATTTCAATCTCTACTTTTTGTTAGCGACCAATTTAGTGACGGAATAATATTTAGTTTCAAGGTTTAAAATTCCAGTCTCTATTTCGGTCGCTAGTTAAAAGGCAAATTTTCTATTAGTGATAATTAGCGACTGAAATTTTGGTCGCTAAAATTCAGTTGCTATTTCAGTCTCTATATTTCATTAGCGACCGATTTAGTGACGGAAAAATATTTAGTTGATAAATTTAAAATAACGTTCTCTATTTCGGTCGCTAGTGTGATTGAAAATATTCGGTCTCTAAATCGGTCACTATAGGCGAAATTTCTAGTAGTGTATACAAAACATAGATGGTGAAAAAGAAGAACAATTTGAACAACAACAGCAGATTGTTCCTCATAAACACAAGATTGGTCATTAATCTCCATTTCAAACTCCTCCAAGAAGCTGGAAAACTATATGAGATCATCCACAAAATCAAATAACAGGAAACACAACTGATGACATTAGAACAAGAATGTCTTTTAAAAATGATAACAAAAACGGCATGGCCATGATCTCTCAAACGGAACCAAAATCAATCAAAGAAGTCGTAATTGATCACTCATGGGTTGAAGCAATGCAAGAAGAACTTCTCTAGTTTGAAAAAAAATAAAGTTTGGACTGTTCTCTCAAATCCATAAAATCAAACAATTATTGGTACACATGAGTATTTAGAAACAAACTAGATGAAGAAGGAAAAGTAATAAGGAATAAAGCAAGATTGGTGGCTTAAGTGTATAACCAACAAAAATGTATTGATTATGATGAAACTTTCGTCCCAGTTGCAAGGCTAGAAGCTATCAGAATTCTTCTTGTATATGCAGCACATAAACTTATTATACTTTTTCAAATGGATGTTAAAAAATTCCTTTTTAAATGGTTTTCTAAATGAACAAGTATATGTTCATCTGCCTCTTGGTTTTGAAGATCAAAAGAAACCAAACCATGTATTTAAACTTACCAAAGTTCTATATGGACTAAAACAAGCCCCTAGAGCCTAGTATGAAAGACTAAGTTCCTTAATCAAAACTGGTTTTTGTAAAGGCAAAATTGATACTACACTTTTTAGAAAAATAGATAACAATGATTTGCTAATTGTTCAAGTATATGTTGACGACATTATCTTCGGATCAACAAATGAAAAAATGTGTGAGGATTTTCCAAATCTCATGCAAAGTGAATTTATATTGAGTATGATGGAAAAATTGAGATATTTTCTTGGCTTGCAAATCAAACAATATGAAAATGGAATCTTTATATGTCAAGAAAATTATATCAAAGATCTATTAAATAAATACAAAACGAATGAAGCTACAACAATGACAACTCTCATGCATCCATAAGTTTGGAAAAAGAGGAACAAGAAAAATCCATTTATGAAAAGGAATACATAGAAATTACAGGTTCATTGTTATACTTAATTGCAAGTACGCCATATATTATTTTTGTAGTAGGGTTATGCTTTAGATTTCAATATTTTCAAAATCTCATTTATTTGTTGTGAAAATAATTTTCGTTATCTTGTTGGTACCATTGGTCTTGACCTTTGGTATAGCAAAAGAACTCATTCTAATTAAGTTGGAGATAAAATTGAAAGAAAAAGTACAAGTGGTGCATATCAATTTCTTGGAGAAACTCTAATAAGTTGGTCATGTAGAAAATAAAACACAATTTCCTTATCAACAACTGAAGATGAATATGTCTTAGTTGCAAATTTTTGCTCTCGAGTATTGTGGATCAAAAACCAACTTGAAGATCTTTCTGTAAGTTATATAAATGTTTCAATTTATTATGATAATACAAGTGCAATAAATCTGTCAAAAAAAACCCCATTCAACATCCAAGATCAAAACATATTGAAATAAAACATCATTTTATTATGGATCATGTTAATCAAAAGGAAGTTGAATTAATCTTTGTTGACACCAAAAATCAATTTGTTGACATTTTTACTAAACCTCTTGTTGAAGATAACTTTAATTTTATTAAAGAAAAATAAAAAGTTATAAAAAAAATTCAAACTATCTTCTTTGCAAAGTATGATCGTATCGTTATGGACAATACAAAAAACGTTCTCCACTCATTCTTCTTCACATAAGTCTCCATGTCAATTCAAGTAAAGTTTAAAAGTTTCAAATTTTTTAATTTCACGTAAAAATACAAATAATGACCTTTTCCTTCTTTCAAAAATAGCTACAATAGCCTCATCATAACTTATTTTCTTCCTTTCCAATATCACTAGTTACTTCTCAACCACCCACTCCTTATACTCATGTGTGTCACTCTCTCCGTCATCTCTTTCTAAAAATATGTTTTTCCCTTTTTCATCAAAATATTTGTACTCTCATCTTCTATTATTCTAGTCTAAATTATTTCTCTTATTTTCTCTTAAAAACATGACTCGCACCAAAGCTTTTGCAAAAAAAAAAAAAATCCAACTCCAAGAATCCCACATGACTCCCACATGACTTGCACATGACTTTGAAATTGATCACTATAATTCATCAACCGAGTTGGTTAGGAAGCAAGCAATTGGTAGATAAGGTACGTAAACATTCCAAGTTGTCCAAGATCATAATAGCTTTGAAATCGGGTCAGGAGGTAAAGAAGGGGTTTTCTTATATAAAAAGGGTATTGTTTTATCAAGGAAGGTTGGCCATGTCTAAGAAATCCAAGAGCATTCTTAAAATGTTAAAAGAATTTCATAAAACTCCTCAAGGGGACATTCTGGTGTGTACAAAACTTATAGAAGATTGGTTGCCAATTTGTTTTGGTTTGGTATGATTAAAATTATGCAAGAGTATGTTAGAACTTGTGATGTTTGCCAACGCAAAAAATACATGGTTGTTGTCCCGGGAGGATTGTTGCAACCTATTAACATAGATTTGAGAGGAGATATAAATGGATTTTATCATTGGACTCCCTAAGACTAAGGGTTATGAAGTCATCCTAGTTGTTGTGGATAGACTCTCAAAATACAACCACTTCATCCCCCTCAAGCATCCATATACAACAAGGTTGTTAGCTGAGATCTTCACAAGGGAGGTGGCATGTTTGCATGACATTCCAGCTTCCATTCTCGGTGACACATACCTAATTTTTGTGAGTTCATTTTGGAAGGAATTATTCAAACTGCAAGGCACTCATTTGCGAATGAGCATCGCATACCATCCTCAAACTGATGGTCAAACGGAGGTGATTAACCGATGTTTGGAAATATTTATCCGTTGTTTAAAAGCATGACAACGTAAGCAATTGATGCAGTAGCTTCATTGGAATGAATATTGTTATAATACCAATTTCCATGTGTCTACTAGTACCATGCCATTTGAGTGTGTTTATGAGCGACCTCCGCCTGTTTTGAATCGATTCCAGTCTGGGGAAATTAAGGTGCAAGTAGTGCAAAGAGAATTGAAGGATAGGGATGAAGCCATCAAACAACTAAAGTATCAATTGCATAGGGCACAAATCCAAATGAAAACTCGTGCGAATAGTAGAGGGTGGATATAGTGTTTGCCATCAATGACTAAATATTTATGAAATTGTGACCTCATGGTCAAGTTATCTTGGGTGCTCATTTCTATCCAAAATTATCTCCACGTTAATACGAACCATTTCATATTTCGGAGAAAGTTGGAGCAGTGACTTATAAGCTTAAGTTGCCTGAATCATCTCATATTGAAGAGGGTAGTCGAGAATTATCATGTGCATGCCATTTTACCGCAAGAATTGGCAAGTGACGATGCAAATAACATAAAACCTGAATCAGTTTTGGCCAGTAGAATTGTTGCTAAGGGCGGAGATATTATTCGACAAGTGCTTGTCCAATGGAAGGGTCAAAGATTTGACGACACAACATAGGAAGATGTGTTAAACATTAGAAGTCAATTTCTTAATCTAAGACTTGAGGACAAGTCAGGGGGAACATTAATAGGGGAGCAGTTACTAATGAGCAGTTACTAATAAGGGAGCAATTACTTTTACTGTGTAATTACGTTTTCTTATTCAATAAAGTCACACATTCTCTCTCTTCACTTCGATACTTTCTATTTTCAATTATATTCATCTATTACATTGTTCCTCCAAGTTTTTTCTCTTCTTCGTATATATATTCGTTGACTCTAATAACTCTTGTCACATTTACTTTATTTCATAATTCATTTTAGACATTAAATATCATTAATCCAAACATTAAATATATGATATTATCTTAACAATCATAGAGATAAAAATTATAATAAATTAAATATTTATAACTTTTGGATCTTATAGTCAATATTTTACTTGTATTTTAAAAATATATTGTACGTTGAATTGAACTCACTTGCTAAGAATTGTTAATTTGGTTGGTAATTTAATCAATAAGAATTGTTAATTTGACTATTGAATTAATGAAATTAATTTATGTTTACAATTAATCAAATTTTGTGTGACAAGAGTTACTCCTGAAATTTAAAGACATTCACTCATGTAGCTAACAAGCAAAAAACTGAGGTTATAGAGTGAATTAGGGCTGGAGTTATGGCTGAGGCTTTTTGCTTCGGCTCTTTTGTGATCCGACGCTAACTAGCTTTGGCCTAACCAATGCTAACATGGTAATGACACTATATAGCGTCGCTTGAGCCCACGCTAAAGTTGAAAATTCCAAAACATAAAAGTTGCAGCATAAAATCACCTACACCAAGTACATTACCAATAGTAGCTAGACATTGTGTCTTTTACATTATCTTTTTCCTGCATGCTTAAAATCACCTCTCTTTTTTTGTGCAAGCCATGAGCTCCTCAAAATTGTAGCACACAAAAATTGAAGAATTTAATATTAAATGTTTCAGCAGGTTTCTAACATAACCAATCATTACTTGTTTTCTCAACAAAATCATTGCTTGTGAAAAGTTGCCACCAACTCAAATCATAATTAATATAGTATAATTGAATAAGAATCACTTAGCTTGGGGGGCAAGTATTTGGTTGCTCTTTCAATGTTCTTTTTTAACACCTGTTGTTCCTCTTCATCTAGATTGAGTGCCAACAACTTAATATACCTCTTAATAAATACAAGAAACTGCTTTCTGTCAAAAACAAGTTGTTCCTAAAGTTTGAATGTGTCAACAACCTTAACAGCTTAGTCATAACACCCTCATCTTTTGCACTTTCAGTTAAAGGGTTTGCATCAATGTCAACATCAACAGCTCTTTTCACAACCCACTTCCCCTCAACTTCTCACAACAGTACATTTTCAAATTCTATGTATGGAAAAGAGTCTGAGAGAAGCTTATCACCTGTAAAAAGATGGTGATAAACCAACGTGATTGCAGAGCTCTCTCAAGTTGTTTAATGTGTACACAACCCTTGCTTCACATTAATTTCCCTACACACTCGTATAACAATACTTCTACACAAACTCATTTTGCCACAGACCAATAATCCAATATCCATCAGTAACCATGCAACCACACCCACCTCACCTACATCTCATACAATTGAATGAGTCTATTTTGTGATAACTACAACACTGCAATATAACAAATAATTAACTAGTTTTGGTTCTTAGTAGTTAATAAAATATGTAAATAGTGTATTTGTGCAAGTCACCAACTTAATCATCCAATAAAAATCAACTATTTTCAAATTCAAAAGCCTTACTCCACTCAAATACCTAAAAATTAAAAACTTACTAGTATATCAGAGTGTAGCACACATTCAGCAATCATCATTCATTCAGAGAGTAATCAGAAAAGTACTCCCAGAGTTATAAGAAGCTACCTGTACAGTGCACATAATTTAATGAATTTACATCTAGAATAAACAGTGTGTGAAAGTGAAATTAGGAATGTATCTTTTGAAGCTTCAATATAGTCAAAATATATTGCATATTATTATATAACCATTTGGCAATTACCAAGTATGATTCTGGACAAAAAGACAACAAAATCATTTCTTGCTAATTCAAGTTCTAAATAGCTAGTTATGGTAACTCTTGAACAACGAAAAGAGACACATCAATCAGAATTACAAACACATTTTACCAAGCAACTTCATCATTTTACCAAATGGAAAGAAAAAAAAAAACCCTAAAATCCCTTTTACAAAACCCTAAACAGAGAATAATAGTTTACTAACCAACGAAGTATGATTTGAAGAGGTTGAATTGTTGACAGAGCAGGTGAAGATGCTAAAGTGTGGGCGAAGCAGATGACGCGATGAAGTTTTAAAAAACGCTAAACTGTTGTTGGTGTGAAAACGAGAGAGATGTGGGAGCTTGGTCGTTGGTGGTGTGAAGGAGGGTTCAATTTGTTGAGGTAGACGCGATTGGGGATGTAAAATATGTTCAATTTTGACTAGTAATATATGTAGCTTTGTATCGGCTTGGCCGACGTTAATATTTTTAAATAAAAAAAAATTAAAGGATAATTTTGTAAAATTTATTTTAAGAATTTATAAACATATGAGACCAAACATAATTTTTTTATTAAACAACTATACATAATGTGAACAAAAAATTGTTATTACGTCATGCTGCGAAATAAAGTTGCGCTATAAAATCAAAGCCCACAAAATATATATATAGTAATGCGCTATGTAATACTAGGGACTCCCAACAATGAGGATTTTTTCGGTAGAAAAGAAACAGTGAGTATTTTTTTTTAAGCTAGTGTTGTGTTGTTAATTACTTCGTTAACAATATTTTGATGTCTTTTACATTATTATTTTTCAATCTTTTGGCCTTCTGCAATAAAAAAATAGCTAACCATGAAGCTAATATTCGATCATTAACCAAGTAAAATATGCACTCAGGCCAAGATTGCATCAAGTTGATTTTGCTAAAAAGTGTCCTTGCATAGAAGTTATTTATGTTTGTAGAAATTCCTAAATTTTAATAAAATATATAGAAATAAAAAATATTTACTTCAGATCAAATTAAAAGACGTTTTTTAGATCAAATTTAAATTTGAGAAATGGTGTTATTCATCATCCAATTATATTATTGTTAAAAATATCATCAAACTAAACTAGACAGAATAGCGGACAAAGGCCAGTTGAAAGGGCCTAAGGCCCGCCCGCTTAGACATGTACAAGACCATTTGACGGAGGAAAATTGAAAAATTTAATCTGTTCCCCATAATTTGCCCTGTACCTCCAAACAAAATTTAAAATATCAATATTACCCTTAATTTTTTTTATTATTTCACAAAAATTAAAGTTAATTTTTTTCTCACCATTCTATCATTTTCAGAGGCGTTGAAAAGTTTTTTGGTAGGTCTAAGTTTTCCTGTAACTTCTGAAAAATATTTTAGAAGAATTCTAGTATATAGTCTGTTTTCAGAAAACTTATTTCAAGTTTTCTTGTAACAGTACAGAAGGTTAATACTGGAAAACTTAAAACAAAGATTTCCAATACATAAAGGAAAAATTGTGTACCGGAAAACTTCATTCATAAGTTCGTCAGCACAGAATTTAGTTCCAAAAAAGCTTCATTTACAAGTTTTTTGGTACAAACCTATTTTAAAATTTTTTTGAATTTTATTAATTTTTTTAAAATGTTAACATACATTGATAAACCGCTGCTATTAATGGATATAACATACGTCGATACTACAAATATTTTTGACATAGATCATATATGAATAATTATAATTAATATTAATATTATAAAAATATATTATTGTGATTAATTATAATTTATTTTATTTCAGATATTTGATACAAGGGACGTTGCTGTGAATTAGGCAAAAGAAATCGGTATAAAAAATAAAGTTATTGTTATTATTAGAAGATCAAATATAGAGACGGGAGAGAAAGGAATAAGAAATAAATTAATATTAGGTTGTGACAAAGGAGAAAAATACAAGTGTGCTAGTTCAACAAAAAATTGTGATTGTTTTTTCAAGCTTAAATCAAAATCATTAAATGATGGTTCAGGATACACAATTAAAGTAATTGTGGAGTTTACAACCATGAATTACCTTAAACTTTGGAGGGGCATGCGTTTGTTAGACACTTAAATGAAGAAGAAAGAAAGCATGTTCATTATTTAACAAAATGTAATGTTGCACTGAGACATATATTACCTTCATTGCAAGACCGAGATAAGAATAATGTTACTAAGGTCTCACAAATATATAAGCAAAGGAGTATGATTCGATTGCACATGAGAGGTAATATAATAGATATGTAACATTTATTCAAGTTAATTGAAGATGCAAAAAAAAAAAAATATGTGTTTGTGAAGACTCCAATGTTATGAGAGATATTTTTTGGGCGCATCTAGATTCAGTGAAGTTGTTGAATTTGTTTCCGATTATGCCGATTATGGACATTACCTACAAAACCAATAAATAAAAAATGTCATTACTTGAAATTATTGTTATGACATCAATAGAGAAGATATTTGTAGTTGGAAGAAAACTTTTGTTGGGCATTAGAGAGGCTAAGAGATATGTTTGTTACACAAAACAAATTTCCTCGAGTAATTATGACAGACAGAGATCTTGCGTTAATGAATGCAGTTGGTATTGTATTTCTACATGACGTTAATGTGCTTTGTTGATTTCATATCGACAAAATCGTTGGAGCAAAATGAAAGCAATATGTTTTAAAGGATAGACAAGAATTGGTATTGAATATGTGGAAAGACAATTTCAAATCATTTGTTCTGGAGACAATTTCCTAATGTTATTCAACCATACATTGATGACATATCTGAAGTGGCACTAGATGGAAATGGTGGTTTTCGCGCTATTGGATTATTGTTTGGACACGGTGAAGAGTGTTGGTCTTTGGTCCACAATATTTTGGACCAGGAGATTGTTTCTCATGTAACTCCATATGATAGACAGTTCACATGACACATTAGAGAAGTAAGAGATTCATTGAAGATATTCGGTTTAGGTCTTCAACCCATGGATAAATGGTTGTCTATACTTGATATGGGTTACGTGATAGTGACAATATATAATATTATTCTTGTCATGTTTGGTCAGACATTTTCAATGGTTTTCTTTCATATGAGGGGTTCACATTCAGGATCGACAAAAAATTATCGCATTTGTTGTATTGGTTTTGTTAATCGAAATCATTGGGTTCCGATGATTATTTTCTTCTGTTTTAATTTTTTCAAATAATCAAATGAATTAACTTTCTTCGGTAATTATTTTCTTCTGTTTTGTTAATTTTTTTAATTTTTGCAGTTAAAAATGAAAGTTGAATTTCCAATGTCAGGCATTGCACCAGGTTGGAAGCAATATCGCACTAATGAAACAACTTCTTGTGCAATAGCATATACAAGGCGTCTACAACATTAGGGGTGTTTATTAGGTCGGTTGCCAAGTGTTACCCAAAATCCACCTTGAGAACCAATATATGCAATGTCATTAGATGAAGCTTAATTCTTTAAAATCGATACCAAATCACTTGCTATTAATTAATTTTAGTTTTTTGTCGTTCGATTTCATCTTGTAATTTATTTATTTTATTTTTCTTATATTTCATCACAAACAATTTAATGTAAACGACATAACAATAACGCATAAAGTAACTGACATAACAATAACACATAAAGTAACCAACATAACAATAATTCCTAAAGTAACTGACATAACATAATTCATAAAAGTGTTACTACTAACTAGTGTGACTACATGATAAATACAAAACTTTATAAAATTGCATATACAATTCATCATCCGGACTAGCTTCATGTTCATTCAACCTCTGTTGTATAAGGTCACTGATCTGCTATAGGATAGGTGGCAGCTGTGAACTAGAAACATCTGCACTAGTGGGCGATACACTATAATGTGGGACCTGGGGTATACCAACAGTGGATGAGACACTTGATAGAATCACTCCAAATATCAATCTTCACACTCAGATGGATATGTAGCTGGACGAAACTTGTGAAATATCTCCATCACTGACGTCACATATCCCAACTATTTCACATCTACATCAAATAATCTAGAAGGATCTAGAATTGGCGGTGATAGAATATATTGGATATATCCAAATTGTCTCAAACACATCTCTGGCAGATATTTCACTACAATGTTGCATAATCGAATGTGACCAATATAAAACATGATATCATCAAAAGAAATGACACCCCTATGATTCTCTCATGGTCTCCATATAACATCTGCAGGTGTCAATGCATCAATGATACGTTTGTACTCATGGACCTTGTGCTTGCCTTATTTGTAGCATCATCTATTCATTTGGACAAAGCATTCCACGTCAGTACCCTGATTACCTCCATTACAAATATTTGGAAAATATTCATAAATCCAACACTATTGCAAATAAAAATAAATATATTAATGATAAATAAAAAATTAATAATTAACAATAAATAATAATTAATAAATTAAACATAAAAATAAATAAATAAATGATATACAAATAATTAAACATAAAAATAAATAAATAACAATAATTAACATAATATTTAATAATTAAAATTAAATAAATAAATGATACCTGAAACAACGTCATATATCCACCTAGTTGTTTGGTGTCATAACAGTAGGCATCTGAGAGTTAGTCAAAAAGGACTACGAGTGCAGCAGTACCCCGTGCATATTTATCTATATCATTTAAATATCTGAATAAATGAAGGTACTTCGCATCAACTATAGTATGACTCTTATTAGCGAAAATAGTATTCCCTACTAAATTCAACAGATACACGATAACAGCACAATCAAATCTTTATGTTGCACACTGCCTTCTGAAGACCTCTTTCAACCAATCCAGTCTATAGTGCGCACCTCTAGTCTTGTTGGTCTCCTCCCAAATCTCTTTTGCGGTCACTCCTAATAAAGAAATGGCAAGAATACACGTTGTTACTCTATCTACATCAGGTGGATTGTAGAACTCACCCCTAATAGGAAATTCTAGAAGACTGGCAACATCATCCAAAGTAATTGTCATTTCACCAAATGGCATGTGAAATGACGATGTCTCGAAATGCCATCTTTCCACAATGCAGAAATTAGATCGTTGTCAATCATCTTCAAACTATCCCTTTGTAATGGGTTCAATCATGAAAAATTCACTCAGTTCTCTATGGGTCGCGGGAGTACCTACAGGGTAAATTGTTGCATTTTATTTCCATGCGGAAAAATTTTCAACAATGGTCGCTCATGTATACAAATAAAATATATGACATTAAATTTAAATATACACCAAAAATAATAATTAATTTAACTATTTTTAATCTACTATAAATATTAATTAATTTAACATACCTCACCAAACCACAATCTAGCTAAATCATGATGGCGGTATCGTGTAAGGGAAGATAAATCATAAGGACCTCCAGGATACCGTGTGAGCTCACCAAGTCCCTGACCTCCATCATGTCCCCCTCTATATGCTCTCCCTTATGAGCAGGTGCAGCCTCCTTATGCTCATGTACAACCTGCTCATGTACCTCCTCCTCCTAATGCACTATAGGAGGTTCCTCTTGCTGATAGATAGTCAGATTTGGAATAAATCCATGATCATGATCTCCCTTGTCGTCTTCAATTATCATTCGTCTTCTTCTCCTTGAAGTTGTCGGTCGAATCCTTTCTGGAGGATTCATCGCGAATGATGTAGAAGTATTAGTGTCACGTGTAATTCGTATGATTTTTTCACATCTTCCTTGTGCGCCCACTGAAAAATTAAAAAATAAAAAGAAATAAATCACAATTAGTTATAAAATTATAATTAATTAAAATTTAAAAAATTAAAAATAATAATAAATAATAATAATAATAATAATAATAATATAACTTCCGAGGAACTTGAGGTTCAAGTTCTCTAATAACTACCATAAATGTTAAGGCCCGTGTTTTCTATAAGAAACCTTTGTATAGGAGATGTTGAAAAAAGATTTTTGGTAGAAGCCTTTGTATACATATTGGAGAAGTTCAAAAAAGATTTATGGAAGAGACTTCTGTACCGGAAATGTTGTAACAAGTTTTTCGAAGTGTATGTTGTGTATCGAAAAACTTATATTCAAACTCTCCGGAAGTTTAGAAAAAAAAAAATTCACTCTTAAGTTTCAAAAACGTTGAAATAAAAAATAATAAATTTTTTAAAGTTTTATTATTTAAATGAGGACAAAAACATCATTTCATTCATGATTTGGGGATATATGTATAATTAGAGGGTATAGGGTAAATTTTCAGGAAAGTTATACTATATACCCGTTTTATTATATTCTACCTTTAGCATTTTCTCAAAACTATTCATCTTTCTTTTCAACACAAAATAAAAAAAAAAACTAACCGAGGATTCTATGAAAACTCAAATTTAAGTTTTTTCAACACATTTTTATTTTAGAAAATTCAATTTAATGTTTTTCAAAATATAAATATATTTTAAATAACTAAAATTTAAACTTTTTAAAACATATTTGTGATTCAAAAAATATAAATT
>JBBPBT010000420.1:596478-611807 GCA_037974875.1 Cicer bijugum
CTTAAAGATCAATTTTAGTCCTTGAGAAAAAAAAAACACTTTTTAGTTTTTATGAAAAATAAATCGGATCAAACTAATCTTTATGTGAACCACACTTAGAAAATTAAACTTTTTTTTTTGCTAACTTGTCCGATGATTAATCAATTTGATTCTATCACATGTAATTTCTATTAAAAAAATAACAATTAAATATCTGAGATTAATTTTACACCAAAGAGAGTGATGAAAAATCCATGGAAGAGAGTGATAAATTGAACTTCTTGGAATATGAGGTAATTAATTGCATGTTTAATATGAATACTAAGCATGTATTGATAGAGTTAATAAATTAATTCCAACTGTTCATGCTTTAGGATATTGAATATTGAAGAAAAATGATACTCACTTGTGTTGTGTGATATTTTGCCTATTTGTGCGTGCTTTACTTGTTTGTCGTTCTTTGAATCTTATTCATTATGATTGGGTATAGTTAATTGTTACTAGTCAAGTTTCAATTATTCCTTTATGAGTAGCAAATGTTTTCACTTTATTTGGAATTGGATATTTGTTTTTATTAATATTTCATGTCTTTGGATGATTGATATTTTTTTTTACATAGTTACAGAAAGAAAGTTTTTTCTTATTTAATATTTTTCTAATTTTATTTATTTGTGGTGAAAAAGATGCAAATCTTAATTACTTTTTTTCTTGGCATTGGATTGCAGGTGTTGATGCCCATGGATTAAATTGGGGTTGATCCATAATAACTTTGTCTAAGAAATATTTTGATTATTCATAAAATCATTTTAGTTGAAATGCACTAGGAAATAAATAGTTTAAAGAAAAATATATTTAATTTAGAAGCACCATGTCTATTTTTTCATCTATTTCCTTTCTTCATCCATTTACTCTCTTATATTTGTTGAGGTGCTCTTTTCTCTTCCTAGATACAATTTATATTCACTTTGTGTGCATTTTCTTTATTCTTTTCTTTGATTTCTTCTTCAGCACATAGAAGATTTTCTGCTATGAGATAGTATGTAAAATTATCTCCTCATCGTATGTTTTATATATTGACTGCTAGATATTATCTCACCTCATGTCATTTATATTCGATAACACTTTATTTTGCTAAAATGTGACTAACTTTAAAATGAAGATATTTGTGAGTACCGTTACTATTGCTTGCAATGCTTGAAGAGCCATAAAAATGAATGACATCAAGTGTTAGTTTTACATGTTTGAAGTGTCTAGAAAACAACATGGCATAATATTTTTAATTTTTTATAGTAAAAAACGATAATTAAGGGGTTAAAATTGCCATTTTTTGAAGTAAACGAATTATCATTTTAAAGATTCTTTAAAAAGGTGGTTGTTGTATTAACTATCTATGGACCACTATTTTAATCCTAACGACAATCAAATTTACGTCATTTTAAGAGACGCTGTTTTAATTTATAGTGATGGCTATAACTGCCATAATTTGCTAAATTTAACCGCCACAATAAACTAATTTTGTTGTTGTGAATATTGAGTTAGAATTTAAATACACATCCATTGAAATTCTAATACATAAAAAAGAATTTGGCGCCATATTTATTATAATTGATGACTCAAGGGTCTAGATTATCCAGGTCAATCTCTTGAAATTTAATCCTATATTTATTATATATGTAATTGATTATTTAAAATATAATATTATAATATATTATATATGTAATTGAATAAATTATATGAAATTTAAAAAATTGATTAACTTTTAATTAAAATAAAAAATAAAATTTATTTAATATATTTGCAATTTTATTTAAAACTAGAGTTGATTAGATTTTAAATTAGAATTAATTATTTAAATTTTTCAATATTTTTTAAATTAGCTAAAATGATTAATAAGACAAATAATCTAGATAGCATACCAATAGCATCCAAAATATTAAATATTGACAAAAGGTAAGGAGGAAAATTCTAAAGAGATAAAATACTACAATGGACCACGAGAAAAATTTAGTTAGTATAACCGTCTCACAATGTCTAGATAATACATCATTTACGAGTGTGCCAATGCCTTATTCAAGGTAGTCGATATCAACTACCACAATGTGACAGATACATTTGAAGGATTGGATCGAGATCCTGATACAAAATGTGAAGTTGAAGTAGATACTTCTAGAACCAACAACTCAACATCTAAATGGAAAGTGAGATAAGGTTCTTCTCCCCGTAGCGAGCTTCTAATGCCAACACTCATCTCTATAGAAGAGATAGATGCAAACTGAATGTAACTTAAAGAATTAAATTGAGAAAAAATAAATTTAATTGACCTAAATAAAAATTGAACTAAATACAAAGAGCTAAAGGTATATTTTTGCCATCAATTTTCTTTGAAAATATAACACTTATTAGATGGAAGAAATAATTAATTTGTCATGTTAAATATTATTTTGTCACTACAAATATAGTTGTGTTTTTTATTTGAATCTTTGTAAGATTTTTTAAATTGATTTCATCCTTAAAAATTTAAAAAGTTTTATTTGAAGTCCATGAGGTTAGTCACTGGCTACCAAACATTTACTGTGAGACATGTGGACGTTTAAGTTGTGTCAAGTGGTCATTCATTTTGAATTTATAAGAAACTAACTTTTTAATATAATTTGAAATTATTATATTATAATTATTAAAATTAATATTATTAATTGAAAAAATAATAATTGAGAGATATGAATTAGGGATAAAAATAATGAAAACAGGTTAATTTTTGGATCTTCATCTCCAAATTTCTATTTTTCTAGTAACTAAATTTATTTTTCATAAAATAGAGTTTTGGACTAGTATACTACGCACTACTTTATTCAAACTAAAAAATAAGGCGAATTATCAAATAAATGATTAAAAATAAATTTTAACCGATTTAAATAATGATACTTTTTTAGTACTAATTAATTATTATTGGATTGACTAAAAAAATGCCTTTTTGAATCAGACAACTACCATACCATGAAGTTATTAATTTCTATATTTGTTGTGAAGTGTAAATAACCATGAAACTGTAAATAACAAAGCGTACTGAATTAAGAAATTGTCGATTTCATTTTTATTTAACTTTTTACTGATTCATTAATTGGTTTGTGGTCTTAAAGTTGTCTGAGGTTGCACTTTGTAAGGAGTAAGAAATTTTATTTATAAAATTAGTTTTTCATTGATTTATAAAACCGTGGTTGAATTATTTCATGATGATGTTATTATATACTTACTCATCAAAGTTTGAGAAAGAAGAGAAAAAAGGTTATATCTTACACAATTTTCATCAAATATCATTTAAGAGAGATCTTCAAGAGAATCACACCAATATCATGAGGATAAATTTCAAGAAACAAGTATTCTCTCATTATTTATTATTATTATTAATTTTTTTTTATTGGTGACGTACAATATACTTTAATATATAATATTAAATTACTTTATTTTATTTCTTACCGTACGAATCTAAAGTTGAGAAGACATTTGAAACCTCACTTATGTGTTGTAATTTTATTATCACTATTCAATAGTAATTGAAAATATTTTTATGTTATAATTTTATTTTATTTTTTATTAATTAAAATAAAATATAAAAAGTCCAAAAAAAAAAATGAGTTGGATTGAACCATTGTCCCACTTAATCTATATCAATCTTGAGAAATTGAAGCTAAATAATAAAGTGAATGGAACAAAATTAACTGATTCATATGATTGAACCATTCATACTATGACTAACGCGGACTGGACCAAACCGAGCTATTTTGACTTGTTCTCCCAAAAAAAACCAGGACTTTAACTCTATAAGTACTGTTTGTGTATATATATTTGTAGTATTATTTTATATTGCTATAATTTGAATCAAACATGTCGATAAATTTGAGACATCGTGGGCGGCTTGCATAATAGGAGCAGTTATCCTTTGAAAATTTAAATGGCACTAAGGGTTGAATTGTTTGAAAATGTCGTATCCACCCAATTTATTTTATTCTAAAATGTGTTTTATATTAAAACAAAACTTAGCTAGCTAATTCACGGAAGCTTCGTCAATACCTATATGAATAATAACCCCAAAGTTCAACGACATTTAAATTACTCTTTTCAATATCTATAGTCGTAGTCTATACAAAATTTAATAATAATTTTTTATTTTATCTTACAAGATAATATGAGTCAAATTTATTATGACTTGTATAAAATAAAATACTAAACGACGCTTAATTATAAAACTTGGTTAATGCATTTCAGTTTGTCGAATAAGAAACTTTATAAATTGTTTGGTACAACTTTGACTAATCAACTATCAACCAACACATGTTTTAAACAAGTACATATGAGTTATGATACCAATTCAATATTTTGAGGAACAAATAGTCAAAAGATTCAATCTTAATTTTTGTGCAATAATATCGGTATAAAATGTGTTACACTGCAAAAATTCTAACCAATTACACTGCAAAAATTGTAACCAATTATGTATCTCATTTTAAAATTAATTAATTATAACAAAAGTCAATTATTTAGAATGATTTGATAGTTGCTAACTTTGATTTTAAGTTTTAATAGACAGATTATCAAAAATATCAATAAATGAATACAATGATTTGAATGTGGTAAAAAGAAATATAGATTTTTTTACAAAAGGATTTTGATTGGAAATTAAATGTCTGAAGAGTAAATATGTAAGAAAATAAATTTGCAGAAAGCAAATGAAATTTAAAGACGATGCATGAAATTAAAACAGAAAACGTAAAGTGTTTGAAAAAGTAAAATGCAGAAAACGTGGCGTTAATGTGCACAAATTTAAAGTACAAGGAACGTAAACAATATGAAAGATAAATTTATGGAAAAGTAAATGACATTGAATCAAAGATTCCAAAGAAATTATACATGTGAAATTTTTTGGAAAAGATAAAAAGCACTTTGAGAGCCATCGACGATTATTTATAGAAGATAGATTCTAACGGCTAGGGGCTGCATGTCAGCCACGTAACCCACTCATGCATCTAAGAAACAAAGAGAAAGTTGCTACTTTGACGCGTAGTGTCTGATGTAGGAACTTGAAGATTCGAAGCTTGTATCAGACGAATTAAGCTTATGCCGATAGAAATACTTCCACTTCGATTCCTTGGGCTATATTTTATAAGTTCTCAAACCTATTAGTTATTATCATTCCTTGCTTAAATACCGTTTACGATGTTTTGATGATAAAAAAGCAAAAGAACAATTTTTTTTTGTTAACTAGTTGCTTTTAAGTGTTAAGGGTACAATGTAAAATTAAATCAAAACTTATGTTATTAACTATCTAAAATAATAGCATAAATATTTTTGAGTTAGTAATCATTAGAAAAGAGTAAAATTGTGAATACATCAAAACTTATGTTAGTCATTAGAAAAAACATTGTGAATACTATTAACTAACAATCAGTTAATTATAAAATGTCTGCAGTAAAGTAAGCCATAATTTAAAAAAGAGTAAAATTGATCAAAGCAAATATGATTATGGCTCGAGCTATATAATGGTTCTACATACTACGTATTGTTTATTCATTCCAAGATGATGAAGCAACGCATTACGAAAATCAAATTGTGATGTCAAATCTTACGAAAAGTACAAGATATCGCCTCTAAATCTACACAGTAAGGTGTGTAGAATCAAATATCTATAATGTAAGGTTGCAACAACTTTCTACACATCTCAAATGACTTTTTTTCTCACCGATAGTCTTCTCGTAAAAAAAATGTTATCTTTCACCATCTAATCGGGATGAACACCCTCACCAGAAGTGTTCCCTCTCTCCCGAGTGTCAGACATGATCTATTTCTAGTGTATCATTCAACCAGTTCATTTGAGGATCTTTCAAAGCCAAGATCATCAACTACCAAAACTCAAAATCATTTGAAACACCTCCACACAAGGATATAATACAATAGAAGACAATATTGATCCTGATGACCACATCAAAAACATTCATGCCCATCCTTAGTTATCGAGATACTTGGGGATCAATAATGTGCAAGTTTTTCACACTAACCATGAAAAACGATGCAATGACATGGTTCAAAAGCTTGTGGAGAAAATGAATCGACTCATATAGTGAATTATGCCGCCGATTCAACGCCCACATCATCCATCAAGGAAACATCCTATGTCTATTGATATTCATGTGGACATAGAAAACATAACCAAAGAAGGAAGCATAAAGGATAATCAAGGTCTTGGAACTCCTGTGACAAGAACAACGTCAAAGAAGGCAAAAGATGCTATAAATAACTTAATAGTCGCTTTATTTGAAGCAAGTCCAACTCATGAAGAATTGAATCCCAATATAGTAAATTTCTTAATCCAAATTAGAGAAGTTAAGGATTGGAGGTTTCATCTATTTGTTATCAAATTTTAATATTAGTTTTTACTAAAGTAGAAGACTGAATTTGTAAGAACATTTGGGTCTAATTGTAAAAACTTGAGTTGAACCAAAATTAGAGAATTTGTAAGATCGTGCCACTATAAAAGGCAAAACCTTAGCTTATGCAAAATAAATTTTGAGAATATTGTAATTTTATTAGACTTTGCTCTCTAGAGTTCTTGAAAGAAACTACTTTGAACTTATCGAGGGTATTGATCCTTGTCACGTTCTTTTCAGCTTATCAATCCTTAGATTATGACGTCATTCTATTCTTGGTTCATTTGTTGAATTATAATTTCCAATTTCCTTTACATCAAACCCTAATTTCCTTTACACAAATTTCACCAATTTTTGTGTTCAGTAACCTACACTTATATTCGCATTTTACATAGTCTTTTTTTTTTTGTGATTCAACATCCTAAGTTTCATTTTAGAACATGTTCTTTCACCTCATTTTAGAATCGCTTGATTCTGAGTTTCGAAGCTTAAATTATGGTGTTCTATAGCAAAACGTGATTTTGATTCTAATTTGTAAGTTTGCACCTAGAATAATCCTAAAAGTTATTCATGACAAAGAAGATCATATCAAATACCTTGGGTACCATTCTTCAAAATGAAGGTGAATCCCTAAGGAGCTAGATAGAAAGATTCAACCAAGAAGTTGTCTTAGTAAAAGGGGGAAACAACAAGATGAAGGCTTACCTATTAGAGCATACGCTACTCAAAGGCAATAAGTTCATTAAAGAAAATACCCTCCACACACACAGAGATTAGAATGATCTTTTATCTAGGGTGAAACATTTTATAAAACTCGATAAGTATATAAGAGTAAGGAAAGCTAGGTCCGGGAAATTCTGAAGAGAAACACACTACAATGGACCACCATAAGATTTACCGATTACCTCTCTCATAACGCTTAGAGAACACATCATTAGTGAGTGCACCCTTTATTCAAGGAAGCTGATATCCAATATCCAAGACCTATCGCACCAAGACCAAGGCTATATCAATCGAAATATTATAGGTTTCACAAGGTTAATGACCACCACACTAACTATTGCATACATTTGAAGAATTTAATCGAGATCTTAATACAAAATATGAAGTTGAAGTAATATGTTTTTAGAACCAACGACTCGACATCAAAATGAAAAGGGAGGCAAGGTTCTTATCCTCTTTGTGAGCTTCTGAAGGCAACACTATTAGTTATGGGCACTTTAGGAAATTCATAAATGAACTCATGAGAAGACTTTCCCTTTTAGATGGTCATATCAATGAGGTTCCCCATCACTATGCGAGCAATAATCATGTAAAAAGAAAGCTAATCGAATTGAAGAACGAGAAACCCTACAAGGACACATGACGATCTCCATTGTTGTTCTACTATGATGAATACTTAGAGGATCACAAAATATATAGTTACCTTATTAATTTTGACTTACATGGAAACAATTTACATATGAAGGTTTTTCTGTTCAAAGAAGCTCATGCAACATCATGTCCTCAAAACTCTTACAAACACAAACTACAACTCACTAAAATAAATTTGTTGGGCTATGCAGATGCAATCTCAAAAGATCAATGGATCTAAGAGTAGGTCATGAGGGCAACGTCAAACTCATTGTCATTTTCAATGAGCAGAAACTTGAAAAGTTGTTACAGTTTTATTATTGGTCACCAAATGTAAATCCATATGCAACTGCATCCTCGACAGACCTACCATGGTAAGCTCAAAGCCGTATCTTCAATGGTCCATCTTAAATAGAAATATCACACTATGGTGGCAAGGGTAGTGACCATCCACGATGATATTGAAGTTGCAAAGAGATGTTTCACTACGTCATTGAAAAACAGTGAAACATTATTAAAGATCTTTATGAAAAGACTCTCACAAGATACAAAGTCTTTCCAATGAGAATGTTAAAGAATTTGATGCTCTCTTAGACAAACTCAGCATTGTAGACATGCCTGTATAAAAATAAATATGAGGCTAATAACAAATGACGAGTTCATCCAAATTTCACAAAATGAGAATTGATTTGTTGTTGAACACGAGGTCAAATAATTAAAAATAGTTAATATAGTAAAAATATAAGTCAACCTTGACCATCTCACAAGGATCTCTAACATATCAATAGCCAACAATAAGAATGTGTGAGAATATAATCGGTGGGGTTGAGGTTGAAAACATATTACAATAACAAAGATTATCAATAACAAAAAAAGCAAACAATCCACTAGTTACTAGAACTTCTACTTCAATCTATCACATGTTTTAAAAGAATAGTTCATTTTCGTTCTTGTTTATCATAAAATTAACCAATTAAGCATCAATTAATTTTTAATGTGCTCATACTCGATTGAGCGTAAAAGAATTCAAATAATCCTGAATATGAAACAAGTGTCACAAAAAACATGTTTAATATCATGACTAAATTGAATCAAAGTTAAAATAAACATTGTATAACTTACCAATATCTATTCAAAATAAACTAAATAAATCATTTAAATCATTTTAAATAATATCAAGAGCTAAAACGAATTTGATATAATTAAGCACCAGTATACAAAATAAATTTGCAAACAAAGATAAAAAAAAGATGAGAGATTGAAAATAAAAGAAATAGAATCATAGAAACAAATTTCAATAAAAAAATAAAACCTCAAGATTGTTACCAAGACTCCTAACTAGTTGGTTAATTCCATAAAATATTTTTTCCAAATTATGATTCAAGAAGAATGTCAACTCAAAAATGACCACAAATAAAAAGTGTCTCTAAACCTTTAAAAATCCTATTTATATTAATTCTTGAGGTTAACCTAGATTACTAATATCTTATGACCAAGAGTGATGCCCAATAAATGATATCAATTCAATATTAACAAATTATACGAGTTAAAATTTGCATGAATTCTTTCAACCCAATAAATCATAACTTTGACCATGAAGACGTCAAAACTGAGCTTTGGTGTCAACATAAAACTTGTAGTTCTGCTCCTTAAATTTACAATGTCAAACAATTACAGTAATAGGAAAAGTAAAACTCAAGTAATGTCCTACACAAGAGTAGCTCATGATATGATAAAATCTGAAAATTAACTATCAATTTCACTAAAACCCAATTTTGACCCAAAGATAAAAAAAGATGGTAAAAATTTATTATTAGGCATAACACACATCTAAAAACACAAAGTGCAATGCTATAAAAAGTGTATTAAAATGCATTTATGAAAAATCTAGAGATAATTATTCAAATCAGAGAAAATTCTCTAGAGATCGTGAAGAAACATGTTGTGTTCCTTAAAGAAAATATTGACCTTTTCGCTTAGACTGCAATTGAGAGGCCAAGAAATGAGCTCAAGGTTGTGTGCTACCAACATTCAATAAATCCATCAGCACATTGAATAGCTTAATGTTGTTGGAAGAAATCCCCTAAGAATAATGAACCTAATGAGCATGTCGTTAATGACCTATTGAAAGTCAACTTCATTTCTAACACTCAGAACACAACTTGAATTTGTAATGTTGTGCTTGTCAAACAATCTAATAAGAAATTGAGAATCTGCATTGATTACACTAGTTTTAATTAAGCATACCCTAAATATGTTTACCCATCTTCCAACATAGACAAACTAGTCGGTAACTCTTTTGGATTTAAACTTTTTTCTTTCATAAATGTATATTCAAGTTACAACAAAATTCCAATGAACCTAGTTAGTTGATCGCGAGAAAACAACCATCATGACGAACTCGAGAAATTATTGCTACAATGTAATTCCATTTGGGCTAAAAATGCAAGAGCAACATACCATCATACGATGAACAAAGTCTTCCAGAAATAAAAGTGGTGAATGTTTAAAGTTTATATTAAAGACATGATTGTCAAGTTCATAAGAGAAATTAATCACACCAATCATCTTAGAGAAGTCTTCAAATAAGTCTAACGATACAACATGAGACTCAATCTAGAGAAATGCACATTTGGTGTATGAACTAGAAAATTCCTCGTTTTCTACCTTACCGAAAAAAACAAAATTTGAATAATCAGATTAATGCAAGGAAGACCTCACACATTTAAGACAGTTATTCTCTCAACCTCCAATATTATCAAGACCCAAAGAAGGGGATACCTTTTTCTTATACTTAGTAGTGCTTGAGAAGTCATCAATGTTTCCATAATAAGAGAGAAAACTAAGAGACATAAGTGTGACATCCCAACACTTGGTAGTGAGAATGAATGAACGATAGTACTTATCCCCTAGATACTTGGTTCAATTCTCACAGAAGGCAAAAACTCGCTATTTTCCACTTGGTGGAAGGGGCGAGAATGTTGTGATTAAAAATGTTGATAATGGTAAGGATCGGGTTATTACAAAAAAGGCAACACAAAAACTCTCTATTACAAAAAAGGTTGTGATTAAGATTGCTAGTAACAGAAAGGGTTGGGCTGTTACAAAAAAAGGCGCGCGTGGGTTCAATTATCCCCTAGGTACCGAGTTTGATTCTCACAAAAAGAAAAAACTAGTTATTTTCACTAGGTGGAACGGGGTGAGAAGGTCGTGATTAATAATTTCGGTGACAGTAAGGGTTGGGATGTTATAATAAGCAGTATACTTCATTGAAAAAACATTGCAAGGTTCTGAGTTGAGATATCAACTGATAGATAAGATAGCCTTAACATTTATCTTTGCTGCAAGAAGACTAAAATATTACTTCCTCGCTCACACCATAATGGTACAAACCCAACCAGCCAATTAAACAAGTGTTATGACGACCATAACTCATTAATCAAATGAAAAAATGGCATATTGAGTTATTAGAGTTTGATATCAATTTTGAATTAGAAAAGACATTAAAGGTTCAAACATTAGTCTACTTCATACTCGAAATGGCTCTACCAACTGCAAAACCAAGAAGAAAATGGACTATATTCGTAGATGGCTCCTCAAACACCAAAATGAGTGGAGATCGGGTTCTACTTAAAATTGAAGACATGATATGCATTAAAATTTATGATTTCTCTTTCTAGACATATTACAACTAAGCAAAATATGAGGCGTGTATCACAGACACCAAGTTAGCTAAAGAGCTCATATCTGAACACGTAAAGCTACATACCAACTCTTATTTAGTTGTTGCACATATACGAGTAGAGTATTGAGCCAAGAAGTAGTTTTGACAAAGATACTTAAACATCAAGAAAGAAATAATGGATGAGTTCAAAATCATAGATATTCACCATATCCCACGAGAAAAAAACACAATAAATGACATCCTTTCAAAACACATTGACACAAAATCCTACATTCACCTAGCTTTGCAAAACAAGTCTTAGTGGTGAAGTCGAGGCAATTAACCGGAAAGAAAATTGGAAGACACTGATCGTGAGACATACTAACTAATTAAGCACTTCCAAAAAAGGAAACTAAAGCCTCACAAATCTGAATAAGATATTGTGGTATTTATATGATTCTAGCTACCCTTTATTAGCATAGATATTTACCCCCAATTCCTTACATTTGTAAATAAAAATGGAGTAACATACGTATTCCAAGACGTACATGAAAGTATATGTAGAAATCACCTAAAAGGGAGAATTTTGGGAAAGAAAGTACTTCGAGCATGATGTTATTGGTTGCTAATGCAAAAAGACCCAATCAAACAGGTATAAAAATGGGATAAATGTCAGTGATACGGGGACACCCATCTAGTATCCCCAATTAAATCGATTTGATTGATATCACGATGGTCAATTGCATGGTAGGGATTAGATATCCTCATAACTTTCTTGTTAGCTCTAGGTCACATAAATATCTTAATCATCGGAATAGACTACTTTATGAAGTTAACCGAGGCAAAAGTCGTGGCTAAGATAACAACAAATAAGATCCTTATATTCTTTAAAAGAAACATACTCACAAAGTTCAACTCTCCACAGGTTGTCATAATTAACAATAGGATACTATTCACAAACCAATGTTTCCTGGAATAGCTGAACGTGAAACAACATTTTAAGTTAGTAGAAAATTCCAAAACCAACAAACAAGCTAAAGCAGCCAACCACATTGTCTTGCAAAAGGGATATGGACATAAGAGCTCCACCACATTCTTCAGGCATATCGAAAACCTCACATTAGATGATAGGAGAATCATGATTCTGCCTCATAAGGTAACAAACATAGTTGCTCATATGACCGTAGAAAATACAAAAACTTGAAAGTTTCTTTGATCAAATTTAACAATTATTGCACCGTAATAAAACCATAGAAGATACAAACACTTGAAAGTTTGCTGCCAACACCAAGATAGACATCATCACCACAAGATTTAGTAAATTTAAAATATCTAATGGATTATAATTAAGTTTAGTTTGAGCAATATTTGAATCTCAATATCATTTCTAACCTAACATATTAATGTAACATTTTGAAAAAAAAATCATCCTCTAAAAATCAGTAAGTTAAGATATTATATTTAAAATATTTAGTCTATCATATTTTAGTCTTCCTCAATAAATATTAAATATCTTAATTCATTAACTAGTGATCATACAATATGGTTGGTTAGTAATAAGTCATTGATTAAATAAAGCTAGTAATATCTCAATAAAGTTAGTAATAAATTGTCGGAAAATATTGTCGGAAGGTGGATGGTCGGTGGGGGAAAAATCAGTCGTTTTGGAGATTTAGAGCTTTTGAGACTTGAATGGAAAAAAACTAGATAAAAATCAAATTTAAATATAAAACATAAGTAGGTATCTAACCGGTTGGTAAATAAACCAGATTATAATCATATTATTTTAATCGAATATTTAAAATGAATTTGGATCCGACTTTGGATTTTAGTCTCATAATCGGATTTTTTACACATCCTTAGATGTAGATGTGACTGCCTTGAGGATCCGACGTAAAAGTATTCGAACCAGATGTAAAATTTGACCTTTGACTGTAGGAATTTCTATTTTGCTTCATCTGAATCATCTTATGCAAAGTCAACATCTTATCTTGCAAACAATAAAAAGAACAAGTGTAAGAACATTAATATAAGAAGAAAAATTAAAGCAACATGTTCATTGATCTCCATAAATCAAGTTATCGATTTGGTGGACCTATCCTTGGACCAAAATGATCATCCTCGAGCTCGACCACAATTAGCAACTATAGTTGAATCCGATCATCCATCTTTGGTCTGGTTCAAATCAAATACTATATTTCTTGTGGAGTCTATGAGAGATTAAAAATGTTCAAACATGAGAGAACACATCTAAAGAGATTTTGGTTTTTATTTAGAAGCAAACAAATAGGATGGTACATATTTTAGCTTGGGTGGCTACAAGTTTACCTAACTCTCATTTTTGTTTTTTTTTTTGTTTTTTTTTTTATGTTGATACATGCATTGATTCTATTATTGCTAATGAAATGGCTTAGTCTTAGTTTTGCATAATAACAAGAAGAAAAATAATTTTACTAAATTAATATTACTAATCGTTGATATATTTAGCATTTTAAAAATATGTAAAGTAGATGATACTAGTTTAAAAGTGGTGCACATAATATTAATTAGATAACACAATTACACAATTAATGTTATATTTGAAAAAAAGATAAATTGACATCTTAATTCTTTTTATTAATATGCGACTTATATTATTATACTAGAGTATATATGTTAGACAATCAATTTTATCTTAAAATTAGTATTCTCTTAATAATAAAAATTCATTTAGAATATCTATAAATTTTAGTATATCATTTGTCAAAAGTAAATAAATTTTAGTCTATGTTTTGTTCTAATTAGTAGTCAAGTTCAAGGAGGTGATGGTAAATTGCCAGAAGAAATCATTTTATATAGTAATATTTGATCGTAATTTGAGGAGGATATGACCTACAAACTACCTACAAACACTCTAAGACCCAAACTTAATATATGTTTGAAGTGGACACTAAAATTAAACGAGGCATACCTTATTAAGGATTATGTAAGGCTTATATAGCCAAAAAGATGTTTTATTAGGCTTACACTCTAAATGCATACTGGAATAATTTTTTTTTTATACAAAATTGTCTTTACCTCTTTTATGTTATTTATTTATAGAAGAAATAATAAATATCACTATTAATTTACATACAAACTGTGAAGTTCAGGGTTAAAATCAGAAACAACAAAACATTCAATATAACCATATCTAACATTTTTCTATTAAAATTAAACTTAACGACATAATCACTTAAAAATACTTGAGACTTCAAAACACTTATCTCACTTTAGCTTTTTAAAAACACTTATCTCTGTTCCAAAATAGGACTCTCACATGTCCATCTCATCCATGTTAAAAAACAAATACTTGAGTAAACATAAAGACTTGAGATTCCTTTTTACGATTCTTGCACGGCATGAGGTTGGGTAAGGGGTTAGGCGGATATTACAAAAGCAATCTATTTTATACTATAAATTTGAAATTTGGTATCCCGCACCGTTCACCAGCCGATCAGTGTTGTATTAAGATTTAAATCATTAGAGTCTAATATTAACAAATTATGTTGCTGAATTTATCATTAAAATTTATCTTTTCATTCATATATTTTTTAAATTATATATAAATCTCAATAAATTTAAGTGTTGAGATCGTCAATATAATTTCTTCATATTGAAATTCAACATGAGAAAATTTAAATCTTGATATCATTTTTTTACTGAGAAATATGTTGTAAATGTAATTATAGATTTTTTATAGTAATATATTTTTTCAAAATTGTTATTTAATTTAATCTATAATAATCGATAAAAGAAAAATCTTATTTAGAGAGACTTTTGTTACGAACAAAATTGTGTTTTCTTATATTTTTTTTCTTCTTCTAAAATACCCTTCTTAACACTTAATTTAATACATTGATTTAAATTTTTGACGATGACCATAATAACTGCAC
>JBBPBT010000420.1:620331-655873 GCA_037974875.1 Cicer bijugum
TATAAAATAAAAAAAATGAAAAATCAAATTTTAAATATAGAAGAATTAAAAATTAATTTTAAATAAATAAAAAAATTAAAATTTTATTTAAACATTATTTTTTTATTTGGAAGTAATTAGTTGAAGCATGTGCTTGGAATTTTGTAAGAAAATAATTATATTTCTTCTGTTTTAAAATAATTGTCATATTTATAAAAATTATTTATTTTAAAAAGATAAATTTTCAATACAATTCTAATTTTTTATTTTTAATAATACCATCTAATTAATACTTTTATTTTATTATTCTCTTACTTTACGTCTATAATAATTAAAATATATAAACGAATAATTAAAATAATTTAATAAATTTTATGTTTTCTATTATTTATATATTTTTTTTAATTTATATAAAATGATCAAATATATCCATTATTTTAATATTTTATAGTTCACGGGCGAGGACGAGGACTCAGTCAATCTTGAACACTTGAAGACAAATGGGTGGCACTTACTCTGTCTTCTTCGTTTGTCGTCCTTTCTAGTTTCATCCTTTAATTTCATTCAATTTTTTGTTAACATTATATATTGACTTATTTAGTTATTAAAATTACTTCTACACTTTTAAATGAGTTGTAAATAGTGGTAAAGTTAAGACAAATTTCATGAGGTAGTTAAATTTATAAAATAAAAATAAAAATTAATATATTAAATTTAATTGATAAACAAAAATATTCACAATTATATAAAAATTCACAAAAAGCTATTTAATTAATAAGACAATATTTAATTTTAAACTTATATAAATCATAAGCTATTTCAACAAAAAAAAATGATATAAAAATTAATTATTTATAAATATTGAGTTCAACAACGTTTCATTGAGTCAAATTCATCTATATATAATTGATTATGGATTAAACATACTCAAAATGTATTTTTCGATCGGAATATTTTTTTTTTCTTTTTCAATTTTTAAAAAGTAAAGCTTTCTTTTCCTTATAATTTTAATAATTTCAATATTAAAATGAGCTATAAATACTATCTGTTTTGAATAATAAATTAAAATTGTTTTTTATTATTTTTTTGTACCAATAAATTTATATTTAATATAAGATAGTTAAACATATATTATTCGAGATAGCTAATTATAAAGAAATAGCTATTTACTAAAGCAAAGCAAAATAATAGAAATATCAGAGCTACTCCATTCATCAATGATCTTTCGCCGCTGATTATATAATTATAATTATAATTATAATTATAATTACAACTTCCATCACTCCATAATCAAATAATAATTATAAACGATAAAACTGTCTATACTAATCGTAGATAACAATTAAACCCGAAAAGAAAAGCGTATCTTTCGGCTTTGCCGACACTATCTTTTTATCATAATGTTTTTTTATTATTATCATAAACACTATTAATTTAGGACATAATAACATGTTATGAACACTATCTAATAAGCTGAGCCAGCCTTTTGAATATTTTAAAACTTGGTTCTCTTTTACTCACCCACGTGATATTCATGACTTTTTGTTGTTTTAATTTATTTTGACTGTTTATATTGTTATGCGTGATATTCATGACCACTGAAGCTGCCTCTTTACGAAACTCTTGCCACTTTTGCAAACAATTACCAAAAGAGATTACATTTCACCCACTATTATTCCTTTACTAGCGTGTCCTTATTATATGATGACCATTTCAAGTTTTCAATTTTATTTTTTCCTTCATTTTTGTTTAGTAAATGCACAAATATTTCTTTGTTAGCACCAAGAGAGAGAATGAAAGAGGGAGAGTAGAGAGAGAAGTGAAAATAGTTGCGGGAAAATTATTTTTCTAAGTTGAAAATAAAATTATTATATTAGTACTTTAGATATCTTTACCTTTGTTTTCTAAATATACTACTAGATTTAACATTCTTTGCATTGAAAAATGAGAATTTGTAAACCAATGAATGATAAGAGTAAAACAATTAATGATAAAGCTATGAGTATTTCTTACAAATATACATCAATTAAATCATTCAAAGATATGGAATGGATATAGTATAATAGGACAAATAGAGCTCTAAATATATAATCATGAGCAAACATCCCATAGATTTGTGAAATCTTAGAAAATTTACATAACTAACAACAAAAACCAAATCTTCTCCATCTAAATAGAGTCAACTACATCGATCAAATGCCATAACATACTACATACAACTCAAAATTGATGACCTAAGAAAGCTAACAATGGACTATACGAAATGAAACTTCCAAAAAAAAAAAAACATGCATAAGTTGGCTGCTTCGTCCCCTCACAAAAATGATCACACATAATTTGAGGTCTGACTAATGATGAAACAGAAGTTATAACCTTGGAATATTTGATACAAATTTAATTCATATACACTATCAGTATAAATTTTTTTTACAGTATCAGTCAATCATAACCATTAGATCATCAGAGATGTTTGATTTATACCATAAACACCTTTAAAATCATGCCCATGAATGGTTGTGATGGACTGTCAGGGTAAAAAAATTACACTGACAATGCATGACAATTAAACTCATTTGATATATCTCAAATTTCATAATCAATATCGGTTACATTCTGTGACATAGCATGCTTAACCAGCTCTCTTTGTTCATTGTACTGATCAAAATTTTCACATGGTTTTGGAAAGATGGTCCCTATTACCTGACCATCCACAAAGGCACACTGAAAAATATGCTTCTTTTTGTATGTTATCCCGACGTTCATATCCTGGAAAGTCACGTTTCTAATTGGGATCTCTTCACTACCTTCAATACGTACTGGTACGCGAACTCCCTCACCGCGGATATGGGTGAAGCTTATGTCTCTGAGAATTGGAAGCGCTTTAGGGTCGTATCCAGCATCAGGGTGTTCGTTGTAATCGGTCTTGATAACAATTCCAACACGGACGTTGTTGAAAGTTAGATTCCGGTAAGCTATTTGGCGCACATATCCGCCTCTTCCGGGAGCAGTCTTGATCCTGATGGCGCGTCTAGATTCCCATACGAGAATGTTCTCGATGGTGACATTGGATACCCCGCCCGACATCTCGCTGCCTATTGAGATTCCGGCACTGTTTTGCATTTCACACATAGAACAGCATGCAGTTTCAGAATAATCCAAGAGTTTAATTTTGATAAAGCATCCGTGTAAAATGTTTTAAGCATTTAACAAATCACAACTACTGATATGTATAACTTAAGAAGTAGTTATAATAAAAGCCAATCATGTTTACTGTTCAATGATATAACGATGACAATTATAATTGGCAAACAATGTAAAGAATCTTTGGTGTATATTAATTAAACACATAAACCAAAGCCTATCATTTTGTGTTTCATAATGATTAATAACATTTTTCACCATACACATAAAAGAACAAATGGCCAAAGGTATGCATGCAATAAGTACCAATGGATTGAGTTAGAAATTCACTTCACCTGACGTTAGATCGAACAACGAGGTTTCGGATTACTATATTCTTAGAAGGCTTTCCATAAGCAATTCCATATTGATCCCAGCCACTTTTTATTGCAATTGCATCATCCCCCACACTTATGTAACAATCCTCTATCAACATATCTTCACAAGAATCTGTTCATATCATAGAAACTAGGGTTTGTTAAAAGTTATTCATGTAACAAACTAAGATACGTGAACATTTTAGTAACAGAATAATCATATATAGGGACTCTCAGGTTTTATCCAGAGAGCATTCCATTTAACACTTGGTAATGATAATAATAGCCAGAACAAGTGTCAAAAAAGATATTCAAGATGAAGCTATGTGTGCCGGATAGCTGCTATTTTACTCAAATCTTTGCTGGTAAGGTGAGTGTTATTGGTAGGGTAATGACTGAAATGTCTTAGAAATTAACAAGAGTAAGATAACATGTCTTGCACTGGATGGTTTAAAAAACTTGACCTTTTTACCATAGTGGTAGGGAGTAGGGAGTTATGTTGTGAAGATGGTTCGTTTTCGTCTAAATTGGCTGGAGAATGAGATCATATCCGCAGATATAGATAAGACTAACATTACACTAATTCCAACGTGTGATAATTTGTCTGCTATGAGCGATGAGGCCAATGTCATTATGTAATATTGCTTACAAGATTCTTTCAAAAGCAAATAGGCTGGCAAAAGCACTGTACAAGGGTGTCTTAGAGGAGCAAGCAATTTTTCTTACAAGCGATCCAATAACAATTTCAATCACTTGAGCCAGAGGTAAGTACTGAGAATAATACATTATACATCTATTTATGTTACTTGTAAGTTGTGACTCTGATTTGATGGCTTACTAGTTACTTCGAGAAAAGAAAAAAGACGTTTGTTTCCTCTTAACATCTTTCCCTACAACGTTGGTGTTTTATTAGAGTTGTTAACTCTATGAGAGAATGAAAGGACTTGGAAAGGAATTAAACTTGGGAGATTGTTATGTGGCCAGGGGACAAAAAACCCAGGTGGATCTATACGATCAAGCATAAATTAAGTGGCACTTTTGGCCGATTCAAGGAAAATCTAGTAGCAAAATGATACACTCAGACCGATGGCGGCAATTACGTTTGCTCCAATGGCAAAAATAAACACTTTTTAATTTTGCTCTCTCTTGCCGCTTATTGGAGGTGGAAATATTTACACGAGTTTGATGCCATAAATGTTTTTTTTTCATGAAGACTTAGAGAAGGAGGTATATATAGATATTCCTCCAGGATTTGGTCCTACAAGTGAAACAAATAAAGTGTGCAGATTAAAGAAGGGTTTATATGAGCTAAAACAATCACACTGAGCATGGTTTGGATGATTCACAAAAACAATGGTGTGCCTGGACTACAAGCAAAACCAAGAAGATCGTCCATTTTTCCTCAAACATTCATGGGGAAGAAAATTGATTGTACTTCTTATGTGTGTTATGATATAGTTATTACAGGAGGTATCTGGTTGAGAGACATTTACTCAACGAAAAACTATCTGAAGAGTTTGAAATGAAAGACCTTAGAAAAACTCAAATATTTCGTGAGTATTGTAGTGGCCTACCCAAAACAAAGCATTTTTATATATGAAAGAAAATACGTGCTTGATCTTTTGTATGAAACAAGAAACTTGGATGTAAACCTGCAGGTGTTTCCATTGAGCAAATTCACAGAATGATCACCGAAGCGGAGAGTGCCACGGTTGACAAGGTTCAACATTAGAGACTAGTGGGGAAGTTGATTTACCTGACGCACACTAGACCACACATTAGCAAATTGAGTCAGTGTCGTGGGTCAATTCATGCATGATATGTGGGTGAGATGCTTGCAAGTTGTAGACTGTGTTCTGCAGGATTTCAATGACACTTGTAGGCTGTATATTGCGTTATGCAGTATCTCAAAGCCATTCTAGGAAGAGACACTTTTTCAAAAGAGGTGGAAGGTTGACTATGCAAGCTTATACTTAACCAAATTATGCAGACTCTCAGAGTTATAAAATGTCCACTTAAGGCTACTGCACTTTCTTATGTGGGAACTTTGTTGCTTGGAGGAGTAAGAAGCAAAGTGTAGTGACTTGATCAAGTGTCGAGGCATAATTTAGAGCTATGATACAGGAATATGTGAGCTATTGTGGATGAAAATTGTGCTTGATGAATTGAAGATCAAGTATGAAGGCCCTATGAAGTTATTTTTCAACAATAAATTAACAATTAGACTATTAGTATTGCTCATAATCCTATTCAGCATGATAAGACAAAACTAATGGAGATAGACCAACACTTTATTAAGAAAACGCTGGATAGGGGATTGATAACAACTCCTTGTATCCCTGCAACGAACCAGTTCGCATTAAAAAAGGACTTGCCAACAAAATGATTCAACAAACTTACTAGCAAAGTGGGATTGATAGATATTCATTCACCAACTTGAAGGGGAGTGTCGCAAATATGTAATTATTAGATTTTTTGTATTAAGCTCAATAGCCAACAGTTAGAGCTTGTATTTATATTCAAGGATATTCAGAATAATTTTCTACCCTTACCCTATAGTAAGTATTTTGTAGGGAGTGAGGATCCGACCCTCTCTCTCTAGATCACTCCATGCGCCCATTAACTCCCCCACCCAAACCATACCAAAACTAATCATTCACTGACCTCAAGGCTCATTTTCCAAACCTCTCACACCTCACTGAAGCCTACAAAAAACTAATACCCTAACCTAATCCTGCCTTAATAAAAATTCTAAGACTGAAACCTCGATCGGAACCTTTATTTAGCAAGAGAATAGTGCAGTTACCCATAAAATTCAAATCATTTACACGATGGATCTTCAAATATATAGTCCACTATAGGCCATACTAAAACACCTACTTTCTTACATCTTTTTCATGCTATAACATCAGTATAGATGAAACTATGTTCCCCTATCATGAACATCTAGTAAATCGTAACTGGATATAGAAACAACCATAAGATCATATATTAAGATACAAAATTATAAAAATATACTTACCAGGATCTATGCCGTCAGTATTTGGAGCATGATACACGGGAGCCAGTATCGTAACGTTTTTTATTGTAACATTCTTGCAGTCATATGGATGAAGAGTCCAAAACGGAGAGTCACGCAGAGTAATGTTTGAGATCACAATGTCAGTAGACCACATGATCTGAACAAGTGGCCCTCTTGTGTGGTTGAGAAGCTTTTGGCGATATTTTGTCCACCATGTGAGTCCCTGTCCATTTATAGTACCATTATGCCCTGTCAATTATTGAGCATAGATAGAATCAGAGAAACATAGAGATTATATATTAAACAAAGAAAAGTTAAAAACTTGGACAGTGGTAGCATATTTTGTTTATCGTGATCATGGTTGATTATGTAGCATCAACACATCAAATTAAAGTCGTGCTCGAGTGTCTGACGACGACACAACATTGACACTTGTGATTACGTATCACCAATTCTATTTTCTCAAAATCTTACTATTGCCTACGTGTCATTTTGATTCCATTCATGATGATTGATGAGAATAAACAAAATGTTTCTGTTGACGTATGCCTTTCCCTCTAATAGGGTGTACGTGGGAAGCACATGAGGCAGTTACTTAAACTAAAGATAAAAGGAAGTGTTAATAAACAATAAAAAGAAACTGTTTCTCATTTGATATCAAAACACTATTGATTCAATTAAATACACAAACATGAAAACATAACCTAACAAAAAAGAATAATTAACAATGAAGAGGATTCATACACGAAGCTAATATGACCAAAAGCATAGTTTATAAAAATACTGAGCTCCAATAGCTAAGTCCTGAAAAATAATTATCATCTTACTAAAGAATAAATTCACAACCAATATTTTCTGTTTGAGACTCTAAAATCCAAGGGATCAAAGGAGAATATGTTCTCCAAAAATAATACATCAACTTATATTATAGCACTACATAAAGATTTCCATGGGCATATATTGACATTCAGCACTTGGTAGGGGAGTGTTTGGAACAGCTTGTTTAGACTTATCTTATGGTGTAGCCATAAACACTTGTGTAAGTGTTGGATGAACATATATCCATTAGCTATTTTCAGGTTACTTCTATAAGTTCCCCAAGACAGCATATAAAAACAACTTATATAAAAATGCCAAGAAACTCCTTTGCACGATCTCCTCTTTGATTGTAGAACCTTCGTATACACAAATACTCACTTGATAACTCTTTATTGAATATGCATTTACCCAAACATCCCAGAAGTAAAGACCTAATCATGAGCAAGGAAAAAAAGTCTTCACCTGTTATCACAACATCTGTAAGATTTTGACCGTGAATCAAACTGCTATACCGCGGACCAGGATGCTCCCTACCATACCCATATGAAGGCAATGCAGGCATCAATGGCCAATAATTTTCGTCCTATCAATCATCAAAGAAGATAACAAACACAACAAAAGCACAAGTTTCAAACTTTAATCAACAATCATCCTATTTATGCGCATATAAACAAACCACAAAATGAAATTTTAATAAATCTCAATTAATGGTTATAATTGTTCATTTTTCTTCTGGCAACAAATCCTAAAACAACATGATAGAATAGCAAATCTGGATCTAAAGTAAAAAGTTAAACAAGCAAAAACACAACGATAGATCACAAAGTTTGGTCAATTGTATCTACGTATCTAACAACAGAGTCGTTGTTGTACCTTTTCTACTATGTAATGAATTAGTAACATAATAGAAATCTTTGTTTAAATACTACTGTCATTTTACAAGTTTACTCCTAAACCTTATCGCAGTAGATTCGTCTTTGCAACCCTCCTAATACAAATAGCTTAGTTGTAACCCAAAAAGCGAATGGGCCAAGCCGAAAGGGCAGACGCTCTCGTTACACTTTCAGCTCCACTCGCTACACTTCAGTGTCTACCCACTTATCAGCAATATGAGTTGTATTACACAACAAAGTACAAACAAACATAAACAGCTCCAACCTATAATACCACCAACACTTCAAATCAAAGGTGTCTCCGGTATCCGACACATGTTACTGTTTGACAATGACACTACACCAACACATACTACATTTGTTTTCTAAAATTATTATCGGCAACTCAGTGCTTATGTTGGTGTCGTGTCTGGTGTTCATCTATATGCTACAACAATGACAATAGTAAAAGAATAAAAGCCACCTGAATTCCAAGAATAACAGCATCATGAGCTAGAAAAAGAGTGATATGACTAGTGAGATTAAAGGGAGAAGTAAGCCAAAGACCAGGTGGCACATTCAACTGAGCACCACCCTTGTTCCCAAATTTAGAGATAACAGAAATAGCTGTTTCAAAAGCCTTAGTATTTACAGTAACACCATCACCAACCCCACCAAAATCAATCAAATCGAAAACCACAGGCCTCAGTTTAGGTGACTCCCAAACAGGAACACTACCACCCAACACAAAGAAGCCATTAATCACATTCCTCTGCCACACCAAAAAAACAGAACCAAGCGCTGCAACACAAAGAAACACAAAGAAGAAACTAGTACTCTTGTGATGAGACGAAAAGGGTGTTGATGTTTGAAACACCACCATGGTTGATTCTAACACAACGAATGAGATTGATTTGGAAAATGGTTATGTGGGTTTGTTTCAAAATTCAAATTATTTGCGTGTTTTGAAATAAGAAAGTGGGTTTTGGGATGTGTGGTGGAAAGGAATCAATCGAGATTTGGTGAGGAGGATTGAGTGAATTCAAAGTGAAGTTGATGGGAAAATGACAAGAAAGATGTATAGTAGGAATTAGAATTATTGGTGCTGAAATTAGAAGCAAAACGGAGGATAGTGATGTTGAAAATTCGGAAGATAACAATGGTGCAGATCGCATGTTGTTGTTGTTGTCGTCGCTGTTCATGTTCCGAAATATGAACAGAAGGTAATTTTGTTTGGTAAAGAATGTTGAATTATCGTTGATATAAAGTAGGGGTAGGAACTCGGGAACATGTAATGCAAGTGTACTAGTTCTCATTTATTTGATTTAGATCGACGGCTAAGATCATTTCGTTGTATGAGATTTATTATGTGATTTAGATCGTTTGATCTTCTATGGCTGTGCTACTATGGTTAATCTGGATCAATAGCATATGATTGGTCTATGATAAGTCACATTTTTTATTTAATTGCAACTATATACTCATCCTAGGGATGGTAATGGGTAGGGTATAATACTCGTACCCATATTCGTAGTTTAAAAAAATACTCAACTTTAATACTCTTACCTTCTGGGTACCTAAGTGCCCGTACCTATTACCCACACTTTAACTAAAATAAATCGATAAATAAATATTATTTTGTGATTAAATTTAAAAAGGATAAATACCACCTATAGTTTTTTAACTTAATTTCAGTTAATTCCTTTATTTTTTTTTTTTTGATTTTGTCCTTTATTTTAATTTTAAGTGACAATTTAATCTTTTTTGTTTTAAAATATTAACAATGTTATCCTTTTTTTTACAAAAATTCATCAAAATTTTCAAACAAAACTCATAAATTTAGTTATATTCTTTAATATAAAATAAACTTTATCAAATTTGTATCTCAAATCTTCAAATAAACTCATATTTGTCATTCTTTATTTGATGTTGTTAGAGATAAAAATATGAGTTTATTTAAAGATTTAAGTTATAAATTTGATGAAATAGCATTATATTGAGGATGATAATTAATTTTATGTGTTTTGTTTGAAATTTTTGATGAATTTTTTGAAATTTTGCATAAAATAAGGATAAAATTGTTGATATTTTTAAACATAAAAGATCAAATTGTCACTTAAAATTAAAATAAAGAACCAAATTGGGGGAAAGAAAAAGATAAAAGACTAAAACGTTAACTGAAATTAAGTTAATGGACTATATATGGTATTTACCCATTTAAAAATTATTCAAATATCATAAATTAAATCATAAAATATTATAAACCAAAATTATTTCTAACTCAAAACATTTCAAGTGAACACTTGTTACAATACACATTCAAATATCCATAATAATATTTTATGAAGTTGCAAGTCTTACGACAATATTATTTGAGATCAGTAAAAACAATTTATAAGTTGCAAGTATAATTATAAAAGACACAATTAATAAGATATAATTCTTAGTTATAAAGTCACAATTATTTAACTATTAATCATAATCAAATTCTTAAAAAGTTTGCAAACGTTTATCTTTTGATTTGATTATAAATATTGTAATGGTCCAATGATATTAATAGATATTAAAACATAAAGGAAAACAATTAATTAAACTAAATATTAATATAATAAATAAATAATATAATTATATAAGTGCGGGTGCGGGGCAGGTACTATAGTACCCGTACCCATACCCGTTTAATTTTACGGGTAATTACCCGTCCTCGTGCCCATATCCATTATGCGGGTTTTTACCCTACCTACTTATTGTGGGTTTTTTTGCGGGTATCCACTGGGTCTGGGTCTAATTGTCATCCCTACTCTATCCATTTTCATTAATTCATTGATATTTTTTTTTTAGATTTTTTTAATTAAAAAAAATTTGATATAGGATTTTATGATTTAAAATTGTATAATTATTAATTATTTATATGTTTTCATTAAATTAAAAAAAAAGTAAATAATTTTATAAATTAATACATAAATTTTTAAAAAAATTTATTATAATTTTATGAATATTATTTTATTTTATTTTGTATCGTATATCACCTAATTTAAAATATATTATATCACTAATTTTTAATAAAAAAAATTCAAATAAAAGACAAAGTTATTGAATTATAAAATTGAGAATCTAATTTTACAAATCTATAAAAATGAAGATTAAAATTACAATAAAATCTTTTTAAGTTTTGTTATACTTTTTGTTTCTTTAATATGGATGAAATTTGATTTA
Source organism: Cicer bijugum (assembly GCA_037974875.1). Classification (NCBI taxonomy): domain Eukaryota; kingdom Viridiplantae; phylum Streptophyta; class Magnoliopsida; order Fabales; family Fabaceae; genus Cicer; species Cicer bijugum. The sequence goes on from JBBPBT010000420.1 coordinate 631,737, forward strand.
ATCCCAAAAAAAAAGTATATCCTTGTAATTTAATGTTCTCCTACTATTAGTTGATAAATTCTTAAATATTCACGTGTTTGACTGCGGACCGATATATTTAAACAAAATCAATTTAAAATTTAAATATTTAACAATGAATTAAATATAAAATTGTGAAGTAGTTTTGCATGATTAGTGCTAAATAAACATTAAGTTAAGACTTCACCCCTTTTAGTCTCTTAATGAATTTGAACTTCCAAAATGATTATGGGAGGTGGAAACATTTTAAATATTGTGAATTATTAATTTTTCTTTATCATTTCTAATTACTTAATTTATACACCTTCAGTCTCATTTGAGTTGCACATAGGTTTTAAGAAAATAATTACTTGTACTAATTTCATTCATAAAATAAGTTTCATTTATTAAAGTATACTTATTAATTACAATTAGTGAAAAAAAAATTGATAAATTGAGATACAATAAATAAGAGTATATTAATATAAAAAAGCTACCCTTACACATACCAATGTGTGGCTATCGTCACCCTCATCAACCGCTTTATGTTGAGGGATTCTTAGGTTCAAGTTTCTCACACATACACGTAGACAAATCAAATTGAAGACTGACTTACAAATTATCCTTGTAATCTACCCATGGTACTCATATTTTAGATCATCCTCTTTTAGGTTGTGTTAACCTTTCATAGCTAGATATAGTTATATGTATCTTAGTCATTGTATTCCTTTGTAATTTGGCCTAAGGCCTCCCTATTATCCACAAAAATAAAATAAATAAAAAATAAAAAAAGGTAATCAATATTGTATTGATATTGCATAATGATAAATGAAACACTTATTGTGACGCAGCGAGTCTGACAAACCTAGTGATTTTGAAGAAGTACAAATGAATGAGCTTGATCTAGGTGATCTACTATTGAGGCTTAAGACAAAATTGTTAGACCTTGGAAGTATTCAGGTGGAGAATTGTAACACCATAAACCCAAATTAAAATAAAAAGTAAAATGAACTAGTTTTGAAAGATATTCGCAGGGTCCCAAAGTAGAGTATAAAAAAATTTCCTTTTAAAATATAAGTCTCAAGACGTCACACTCACACTTACACAAGACCTTTGCATAAATTTTCTTAATTAAAAATTCTTTAACATCGAATATAGCTAAGGTTTATCAAGCAAACATTTTTGACAAAAAAATATATTCAAAACCTAGAGACAATTAATTTTTATCTTCGAATAAAAGATCGAATATAACACAATTGCTCGATAGAGTTTACAAAACAAAAATTAGGTTAATAACGAATTACAACGAATTACTCCCATCCAATATCACCTATCAGAGCAGGGATCACCAATTGATAACTTGAAATAATTGCGCTCTCGCAAACGTCAAACACAAGCAACGATTGATGAGTTTCGAAAACATGTAATAGCATAAAATAATTGACAAGAATACGTAAAATATTAATTAAACACAGTATCATATCAAATCACAATTAACAATAATAATCAAGGTAAAACATTGATGCAATCCACAACGTCAAGTAAGTCAACACCAAATCAAGTAATGTTATGCATCTTCTTCTACTCTAGACTCCTCCTATTTCTTTGGTACCATTCCAACTCTGAAGTATTTGGTCAAGAGGCTTGATACTATGCCACCACTCGAGTGGACAAACAATTCAAACAATTAATTAACATCCAGATTTTCCCCTCGTTGGCTTAGGCTACTCACTCCATTAAGAGAACCATCATTGGCACAAGTCGAATTCATCAATATTTAATTAAATACAATATGCACTTCATGATATTCATCAAGGTGGTAACATCATAAGTCAACAAGTACAAATAATCAATGCATATTTCCATAGTCATATATTACATTCAAAATTTATCATCATAATACACAAGCTCCAACAATACAAGATTTTCACTCACAGATAACAATACTAGATCAATCACACACACCACATCAATTGCAATGCAAATAATTACAATTCATCATATTTTATATTATATAACAAAATCAAGGGTGTATATAAACAAAACACATAATGCGTCAAATACACATGATGACTCTTCATCATATGCATATTTTTTTTTATTGTTTTTAGTCTTATTTATCTTTAATCATTAGTTAATTTAAGAATTTATTTGATATATTTTATTGATTTTTAGTTCTTGGATTTAATGAAAGTTTATGTTCTTATTTCATTGATTAAGTAAATATTTCTCGTAGTTTTGCATTGTTTCTTTGTTTCAATACAATGCTGAATTTTGGTGAGAAATCAACACGATCTGTGTGGAGCATTTGAGCCATATCTGGAGTTATAGATGTCCAATTGGAGGCAAACTAAGTGCAAATTAAATATAAGATCCATGTCTACAATGTTCATGAAGACACCAAAACCAAATTCAGACTTGAAAGAGGAAAACAATGCAGTAAATGTAATACAATAGATGTTGTGTGCCTGAAGCGTAAATTTCGCGCCTGGGGCGTATGGCGTGCTATTGAATGTATAAAAACGATTTTTCTCACTTTCTAGAGATCTTTTTGACTATTGGGAAGTTTGGAAACTTATTTCCTAGCAGAGAAACTCAAAGATGGTTGTTTCTAACACCATTGGAGGAGTTTTATCAATAATCATTCACGACTCTTTCTTGTAATTCTTCTTTAATCTCTATCTTTCGTATATTTGTCATGAGTAATTAAATCCTATTTTTTAGGGATTAGTGAAACAAGATGAAACCCTTATTTTTCTGATTTGATTTCTAGTTATATGAATAACTTTATTGAATTATGTTTCTCATCTCTATGTTTAATGCTTTTTATTGCTTGATCAACTTTAAAATGTTTTACGATTCGTATTTTGAAATGGAAGTGGAGTTTACGAATGGTTGAAATGAAAAATTCATGATATTGTAGTCTAGGGATATATGTAGATCATGAAACCAATTGAATTATTTACAAAGGTAATAGTTTAATAAGAGAATTCTTATACCAAAACGCTTAATTATAATATTAAATTCAGTAAAGAATTAGGGGTTACTTTTGAATTAAAGGGTCTACCACTAAGATATTAGGGCAACAATATTAAAGATAATTCAGTTATAATTCAATAAAAGAATTTAGTAACTAGATTCAAATATTATTTCAATCAATTTCAAAACTTTTTGTTCAATTTTAGTAATTAAATATAATTCGATAATAAAATGCAATCCTTGAGTCCGACACTCAATACTACCTTTTATTATTACTTGCAATGATTTAGTACACCTACTGAAACGCTATCAAGTTTTTGACGTCGTTATCGGGGATTGCCATATCACTATTGAGTTATAATTTATTTAATTAATTGGAATTTTTTGCTCTACAACAAAATTATTCTTTTTATTTTATTTATTTATCTATTTTTCTTTAGTTTTAAACTTTTCATTATTCACAATTTGTCTAACCTTGTATGCGAGGTCAGTCCTCAGCTGAACTTCTCTTTGATTTAGAAACTGAGAAAACTATGAAAGCAAATTGAAAGACGGTTCAAGAAATAAGACATAGTGAAAGACAATTAGTAGTGGAAGACGAGGATATGGGGGATTTCTTTATATTTGCGGAGATGGTTGATGCACCACCACCTAAATGTACCCTCGACAAGTATGAGAAACGAATTAGAAATCATGCTCGGTTAGGTACCCATAACCAACCGGTTACAGTCAACAAGTTTGAAATAAGTCCCACTTTGTACCGAAAGTTGAAGGAGATTCATTGTTCCAGTAAACATAATGAAGATGCCAATGGACATCTCATAAACTTCTTTGAACTATGTGAAATAGTGAAAGTGGATGGTAACACTGAAGAAGGCAATAGGTAGGGACTATTTCCATTATCGTTGAAAGATGATGCTAAGTAGTGGCTTATGTAAGACCCATAATTTTAAAGTGTACTTTATGTATTTTAGTGTATTTTTGGTATTGAACTCGGAGGCCTTTTAGCCAAAGTTATTAATATTTTGGAGTTTATATGACCAAAAAGATATTTTGATGCCCAATTAGAATTACTCGTCGATAAATAAATTAAATTAATTGCGGTGAATCCTTTACGAAGAATTTAATGCGTTATGGGTAAACTGGTAAATTTAATAAATATCTAGATTTGGAGATATTTGTTAACAGTAATATATATATATATATATATATATATATATATATATAAAGAAAAGGAAAGAAAGGAATTAGAAAGAAAAGAAATAGAAAGGAAAGAAAAAGGAAGAAAGGAAAAGAGAGAGAAAGAAACAAAGCATTTTCCCTTCTTCTTCCTCTGCCTGCGCGAACCCACCTTCTCCCTTTTTCTTCATTCGTTAGTTTTGCTTCCTTTTTCGTTCTTTGACTTCAAGAATAGAAACCCAAGGATTAGTGGATAAGAGAGCAAGTTTTTCTCAGCTCCATACTTCCTCGTTGATTAGAAAACAAAGAAAAACGGTATTAGAGATTTCAAAACCGTCAAACACAAACCTTCCCGTTTCATCTAGATCTAAGCCTCCTTTCAAGAAGTGATAGAAGGGAAGGTTGCTCACCTCCGTGCTATGGTGCTAGTGGACCAACTTTGGAAGCAACGTTGCGAACGAAGATTTTACCGGACTTACTCGTGGTACTGTAATCGCACGTGAAAGCTAACGTGAAGGTAAGGGCTCCTTCCAAACTTTTAGTTTGCACTTAGGGACTTACCTGTGGTTTTGTGAAAAAGAATTTTGTTAGGGTTTAAGAGTTGATTTGGGGAAAATGAATTTAACTCATTTGTGTATGTTTTGAGTAAATGAAATTTGATGTGTTTGAGTGGTATGTTGTGATGATTTGTGTTCATCGTATTTGACGTGTTCAAAATTAAATGAGTTGGATTTGGTGGAGAAATGAATTGATATGTTTTGGTGTGAGTTGTGGATTGGATTTTATAATATGTTTGAGTTTGTTTTGTGTGGAATTTGAAAACCATTAAGTTAAATGAGTATTAAGAATGGGAATCTCTTAATGTCTTGTTTACTTAATGTGTGTTTGTGAAAATCGTTTAAGTTAAATGAGTATTAAGAATGAGGAATCTCTTAATGTCTTGTTTACTTAATGTGTGGTTGTGAAAATCGTTTAAGTTAAATGAGTATTAAGAATGGGGAATCACTTAATGTCTTGTTTACTTAATGTTTGTTTTGGAAAATCGTTTAAGTTAAATGAGAATTAAGAATGGGAAATCTCTTAATGTCTTGTTTACTTAATGTTTGTTTTGGAAAATCGTTTAAGTTAAATGAGTATTAAGAATGGGGAATCTCTTAATGTCTTGTTTACTTAATGTTCGTTTGAAAATCGTTTAAGTTAAAATAGTGTTAAGAATGGAGAATCTCTTAATATTTCTGTTTGCTTAAAGTTTTTTGTGAAAATCGTTTAAGTTAAATGAGTATTAAAAATGGGGAATCTTTTAATATCTGCATTTACTTAACGATTGTTGTGGATGGAGTCAGTGTATTCTCATGCATTTCATTTTGGTAAATTGTGCTGACCCGTGATAGGTGACACATCGGTAAACAGTACTGACCCGTGATAGGTGGTACGTTTACGATTTACGTTTTGTTAAGTTGTGCTGACCCGTGATAGGTGGCACCTCGGTAAATAGTACTTTGGCCTGTGATAGACGGTACATTTACGATTTACGCTTTTCTTTTAGTAAATCATGCTGACCCGTGATAGGTGACACCTCGTTAAACAGTACTGACCCATGATAGGTGGTACATTTACGATTTATGCTTTTTAGTAAATCGTGCTGACCCGTGATAGGTGGCACCTCGATAATTGGTACTTTGGCCTGCGATAGGCGGTACAATTATTATTTACGGCCCTTCGAGGAGGGTTTTGGTTTGGAATTCCGAGTCCATGCATTTTGGCATATACGCATTGCATTAGGGTGCTTGGCACACGAGTCGTGTTTGATTCAAATTTATGATTGTGTTGATGTATTGAATATCGTGTGAAAGTATGATGAATTGTAAAACTATTTCGAAACCCAATTTGTCGTGGTAATTGTGTGGGAATTGCTAAGTGTTAAGATTTGGAGTTGTGTATGAATGTGATTGAGTTAGTTTATGTATTTTTGGAAGAATTTACAGGGGAATCGATTTCCCAATTGATTTGATGAGTTACAGGGACTTCCCAAATTTGCCAAAATTGATTTACCCAATCGATTTTGTAATATGTTTTTCAAAACCATTTATGAAATCGATTTAGCAAATCAATTGGATTCATTACAGGAGCTCAGCAAAATTGACGAAATCGATTTAGTAAATCGATTGGCTTCAATACAGGGGCTCAATTTTTCATTCAATCGATTTCCCCAATCGATTGATTTAAGCCCAGAGTTCAGTTTTCACTAAAAACTTTCAGGAAATCGATTTCCCCAATCGATTGGCTCAGTTGAAATTCTTATTTTGAGTTAGATAATGGATTGCTCAATTGATTTATCAATGTCTTGGTCAGCTATGTATTACTTGATGGATTGAGAACTTTAGTTTGATTTCATTTTCATTTGTAAGCATTGTATGAACTTTTAGCATATGGAAAAACCCTTTTAAAGTGCATGCTAAGTGGAAAGGTTATTTGTGCATTTAAAAACTTAAATGTTATGTGTTAATTGTTAATTTCGGTTGGTGACCCTTTACAACTATTGTGGAAATCTGGGCTTTGCCCTCAGATGAGAGCCAGGATGATCCTACCGGTTCGTACCCTACAGATGGGAATGTAGATCGGAATGCTTGACTGGAGCTATGTTAGGAGGATCTCACGGGGAGCGTGGAGATCACTCAGGGTTTATAGTTTTTTGGTAGAATGATCAGATTAGGTTGACATAGAGGGAACATATGTCTTTATTTTGAATTGCGTTTATTTTGGAAGATTGTATCTTACTAGTATTGCCAGCATGACATCTTATGTTAATGGATTCCATGTATCACTGGCCGTTGTGTGAATACTTTGGATTTATATTTCGCGAAACTTTTCCGCTGCTTGTAAATTATATTCTTTTAAGTAATTATCCAAAGGTATTTCCTTATTTATTTTTCTGTTTTATTTTAATTTCTTTTGAAAAAAAAAATACACCCTCGCTCTGAAACACCATCGCCCCGCATTTAACGGGAAAAACCGTTTTTAATGAATGCGGGTGCAGGTGCAGATTTTGCCCGTTTTTCAAAGTTACGGGCGGGTGCGAGGGCAGGTTTCATCAAATCTGCCCCGCACCCGCATCCACCTGAAATAAATACAATTACCTAAATACCCTTATATCTCTTAAAATAGTAACAAAACCCTAATTTTATCAATCTTCCTTCTTTTTTCTAGCTTGCTGCCACCGTCCACCTCCACACCCACTTTTTCTTTTTCTTGGTTCTTTGGCTCCAAAATCTTCACCTGGTGAGTTTTTCTTCTCTGCTTTCGAATCTCTGTTATCACTTTTCTCTTCGAATAGCTAATTGTTTATTCATCTTAATCGCGGATTGCAAAAAATAGAGTCTATCATAACTTAGAAAATCAATCTTAACACAAGGTCTTAAATCAATGTCGCTGTTGCATTGTTATTCTTCATATTGTAGAAAGTTGCGGCTAATGTGCCTTAGTAGTCATCGTGGTGACAATTTTTTTAATGTAGCAGCCTAAATCGTAGTTGCTGCCTTTTTTTTTTTTTTTTTTTAAATAGAGTCTAAAATGGATCAATATATATATATGATATGAACTTCATTCAAATGTAAGCAATCCTTCTATTTATTTCTTCATGCATCATGTATCTCAAATTTTGCCTTTGATTGCAATGTGTTTCTTTCTTTTAATAGCTATTTTCCTGAAGTTTTGAGCAATATTTACTTCGAGACAAGAAATTTATTTGTGGAAAATGTAACACCCTGTTTTTCAAAGCGAGAGTGTATTTTTTTTTTCAAAACAAATTCATAAAACTAAGAAATACATAAGGGAAATACCTTTGGATAAATATTTAAGTCATTATAATTTACAAGCAGCGGAAAAGTTTTTTGAAATATGAATCCAAAGTATTTACACATCAAAAAGCGATACATGGAATTCATTAACATAAGATGTCATGCTGACAATATTAGTAAAGATACAATCTTCCAATATAGAATAAACACAATCCAAAATAAAGACATATGTTCCCTCTATGTCAACCTAATCTCATCATTCTACCAAACAAACTAAACACCCTGAGTGATCTCCACGCGCCCCGTAAGTTCCTCCCAACATAGCTCCAGTCAGGCATTCCCATCTACATCCCCATCCGTAGGGTACGAACCAGTAGGATTGTCCTGGCTCTCATATGAGGGCAAAGCCCAGATTTCCACAATAGTTGTAAAGGGTCACCAACCGAAATTAATAGTTAACACATAACATTTAAGTTTTTAAATGCACAAATAACCTTTCCACTTAGCATGCACCTTAAAAGGGTTTTCCATATGCTAAATAAAAATGAAATCAAAATAGAGTTCTCAATCCATCAAGTAATAAATAACTGGCCTAAACATTGATAAATCCATTGAGCAATCGATTATCTAACTCAAAATGAGAATTTATACTGAGCCGATCGATTGGGAAAATCGATTTCCTGAAGGTTTTTAGTGAAAACTGAACTCTGGGCTTAAATCAATCGATTGGGGAAATCGATTGAATGAAGAACTGAGCTCCAGTGTTAAAGCCAATCGATTTCCAAAATCGATTTTGTCGATTTGGCTGAGTTCCTGTCTTGGCCAAATCGATTGGCCCAATCGATTTTTTAAATGATTTTGAAAAACAGATTACAAGATCGATTGGCAAAATCGATTTTGTCAATTTATAGAAGTCCCTGTAACTCATCAAATCGATTGGGGAAATCGATTCCCCTGCATATTCTTCCAAAAATTCATAAACTAACTCAATCACATTCATACACAACTCCAAATCTTAATGCTTAGCAATTTCAACACAATCACTACAACATCATGAACTTCGAACTAGTTTTGCAATCAACATGCTATCACACAATTCCAAATCATAACACTTAACACTTATAACACAATCACTACAACATCGTGAGCTTCGAAATAGTTTTGCAATCAAACCTGCTTTCACACAATTTCAAACATAACACTTAACACTTATAACACAATCACTATAACATCGTGAGCTTCGAAATAGTTTTGCAATCAAACCTGCTTTCACACAATTTCAAACATAACACTTAGCACTTATAACACAATACCCACACGGACAAGATGAACCAACAAATCACATGGAATCATCTTGATGCGACAATCCCCACACAGACAAAATGAACCAACAAATCACAATTTACCAGGGTGTAGTCTCTCACGGACAAACACCTGTGCAGTCTCTCACGGACAAACACAATTTACTAGGGTGTAGTCTCTCACGGATAAACACCTGTGCAGTCTCTCACGGACAAACACAATTTACCAGGGTGTAGTCTCTCACGGACAAACACCTGCGCAGTCTCTCACGGACAAACACAATTTACCAGGGTGTAGTCTCTCACGGACAAACACCTGTGCGGTCTCTCACAGACAAACACAATTTACCAAAAACTTAAATCGTAAACGTATCGCCTATCACGGGTCAGTACTGTTTACTGAGGTGCCACCTATCACGGGTCAGCACGATTTACCAAAACAAACATTAAGTAAACACAACATTAAGAGATTCCCCATTCTTAATACTCATTTAACTTAAACGATTTTCAAAACAAACATTAAGTAAACAAGACATTAAGAGATTCCCCATTCTTAATACTTATTTAACTTAAACGATTTTCAAAACAAACATTAAGTAAACAAGATATTAAGAGATTCCCCATTCTTAATACTCATTTAACTTAAACGATTTTCACGAACAAACACACATTAAGTAAACAAGACATTAAGAGATTCCCCATTCTTAATCCTCATTTAACTTAAACGATTTTCACAAACAAACACACATTAAGCAAACAGAAATATTAAGAGATTCCCCATTCTTAATACTCTTTTAACTCAAACGATTTTCAAAACAAACATTAAGTAAACAAGACATTAAGAGATTCCCCATTCTTAATACTCATTTAACTTAAACGATTTTCCAAAACAAACTTTAAGTAAACAAGACATTAAGAGATTCCCCAGTCTTAATACTCATTTAACTTAAACGATTTTCCAAAACAAACATTAAGTAAACAAGACATTAAGAGATTCCCCATTCTTAATCCTCATTTAACTTAAACGATTTTCACAAACAAACACACATTAAGCAAACATAAATATTAAGAGATTTCCCATTCTTAATACTCTTTTAACTCCAACGATTTTCAAAACAAGACATTAAGAGATTCCTCATTCTTAACACTCATTTAACTTAAATGATTTTCCAAAACAAACATTAAGTAAACAAGATATTAAGAGATTCCCCATTCTTAATACTCATTTAACTTAATGATTTTCAAATTCCACACAAAACAAACTCAAACATATTATCAAATCCGATCCACAACTCACACCAAAACACATCAATTCATTTCTCCACAAAATCCAACATACACATATCAAATTTCATCAGTATTAATTAAGAACACGTCAAATACGACGAACACAAATCATCACAACATACCACTCAAACACAACAAATTTTATTTACTCAAAATCATACATAAATGGGTTAAATTCATTTTCCACGAAATATTCATCAATATCACCAAAACCCCACATTAGAATTTCACCCATAAAGCATTAAATTCATTTTCCCCAATTTAATACTTCAACCCTAACATAATCCTTTTCCACACAACCATAGATAAGTCCCTAAATGCAAACTAGAAGTTTGGAAGGAGCCCTTACCTTTACGTTAGCTTTAACGTGCGATTATGGTACCGCGAGTAAATCCGGTAAAATCTCCGCTTGCAACATCGCTTACAAAGTTAGTCCCCTAGCACCGTAGCATAGTGGTGAGCAACTTTCACTTCTATCTCTTTGCAAAACGAAGCTTAGATCTAGATGAAACGGGGAGGTTTGTGTTTGACGGTTTTGAAATCCCTAACACCGTTTTTCTTCGTTTTCGAAACAATGAGGAAGTATGAAGCTGAGAAATTTGTTCTTACTTATCCACAATCCTTGGGTTTCTCTTCTTGGAGCAAAATAAAGAAACGAAAGCAAAGAAAGGGAGCAAGATCGAGAGTGTTTGCGAGGCAGGGAACGAAAACCTTTTCTCTTTTTTTCTTCCTCTGTTTCTGTATTCTTTCTCTATTCCTCTCCTTCCACTTCTTTCATATATATATATATATATTACTATAATATTACTAATAATAATAATATATTATATATATAATATATATATATATATATAATAATTAAACCTAAACAAATAAATATCTAAATATCTAAATATCTAGATATTTCAGATATTTATGAAAATCACCACTTCTCAAACCATTTTGATAAAAATATCTACTCTCGTCACAACTCATTTGACAAATATAATTTTCTGCAACCCGAGATATTTTAACAAAATTGTTTGGAATTATATTCTTCGTAATCTAAATAAATTATTCTTCGATAAATAATTTTAATCCAATTTCCAAAAATATATTTTTGGCATTTCACCCACTAGATACCAAAATCTGGGCTAAAAGTCTAAGAAATTCCACATCAAATATCCTAAAGTTGTATAATTTAGGATTTAAAAACAATGGGTCTTACAGAAAACACACCTCCATACGGTTCTATACCTCTTGTTACATCCCAATTGCTAATTTATGAGATGACAATTTTGAATATGTAACTTTATTTCCACTATTTGTGTGAGTGAGCGTATAACTTATTTATGAATTTAATTTGTTTTTATGTGCAACATTACAGAATATATAAATGGAAATTGAAGGCACATCATCTCAACCACTACCATGTCAACTTACTTCAGAAGAAAGTTCACATCAACCAACTATGAATGAAAGTTGTAATCCGTTAGTTAATGTTTCTATACCAAATGAAACTGTGCAAACACCACACAATGAGACAAATGATAATATGACAGATGAAATACCCGAAGATCGTAACAATAGACTTAAAAGTATTGTATGGGATCATTTTACAAAGGTCAAAATTGATGGAAAAGAAAAAGTTAAATGTAATTATTGCAAGAAATTGCTTGGTGGGAGAGCATATGAAAATATGTACTCCACGTTTGTCTACCATGAGACATAGTAACAAACAAACATTTCTTATCGCTAAGGTCTTGCAAGGTAAAAAGGATTTGGGGATTGGAATTTATGATGCTGAAAATGCTAGGAAAGAGCTTGCACATGCAATTATTTTGCATGAATATCCACTTTCAATAGTGGAACATATTGGTTTTAGGAGATATTCAACCTCTCTCCAACCATTATTTCAAGTTCCTTGTAGAAATACTATAAAAAAAAGAGATATTCAAAGTGTATGAAGTTGAGAAAACCATAATTTTGAAGTTGTTAGAAACTCTCCTACAAAGAGTGGTCATTACTTCTGACATGTGGACTGCGAGCAATAAAAAAAAAGGGTGTATGACTGTCACTGCTCATTACATTGATGAAAAATGTGATCTACAAAGTCAAATTTTGAGGTAATTATAATTTCTTATAATACTAGTTTGATTGAATATTATTTATGTTAGTCATTGAATGTGAATCTTCTTATATTAGGTTTATTTATGTTCCTGTCCCTCATATAAGTGTAAGACTTTGTAGTGCATTGGTTGAATGTTTGATGGATTGTAATATTGATACAAAATTGTCCACTATCACTTTAGATAATTGTAGCACTAATGATGCAATGATTGAAAAAATTAAGGATAAGTTGCAATTGAATACATTGTTAAAGGATGGGGCCTTACTTCACATGCGTTGTTGCGCGCACATACTTAATTTGATAATAAAAGATGGGTTAGAAGTTGTGAAAGATGGAGTGGAGAGGATTCGAGATTCTGTTGAATATTGGACTGCAACACCTAAAAGAAGGAAATGTTTGAGGAGACTGCCAAACAATTACGAATCTCTTACACCAAGAATTTGGTTTTAGATTGTCCGACTAGATGGAATTCAACTTACAAGATGCTTGATGTTGCCATTTTGTATGAAGATGTATTTAGTCGATTAAGACAACATGAATCCCAATACACTTGTTTGCCTACAAGTTTACATTGGAAATTTGCAAAAGATATTTGTGGCAAATTGAAATTGTTCAATTCTATCCCTGAAGTGTTCTCTGGCACTAATTATCCAACTTCCAATCAATATTTTCCTAAGATTTGTATGATCAAAATTGTAATAAATGAGTGGATTAAATCCTCTGATGCATTAATAAAAAAATGGCAGAGAATATGTTGGGAAAATTTGAAAAATATTGGAATGTGGTTCATGAAATAATGGGAGTTGCTGTTGTTTTGGATCCTAGGTACAAAATATAGTTGCTTGAATATTATTATGTTATGTTGTATGGGAATGATGCTAATGACCAAGTTAAGTCGATTTGACAGTTGTGTTATGATTTGCTTTATGAATATCAATTGAAAATGTATAATGGTTCTAGTAGTGATTCTAAAATGTTGGATGTCCATTTTAGTAATGTTGAGGATGATGGTTTAGAAGATTATGATTTGTATGTATTAGAAAAAATAAAAAGCTAGAACTTCGTTTGTCAAAACAAAGTTGGATGTTTATTTAGAAGAGGAAGTTTTGCCAAGAAGTCCTGATTTTGATATTTTGTTGTGGTGGAAGTTGAATGGTGTTAAGTATCCAACACTTCAAACCATTACAAAGGATGTATTGGCAATTCCTGTTTCTACTGTAGCTTCTGAATCTGCATTCAGTACCGACAGACATATCTTAAGCCCTCATTGAAGCCGACTTCATTGGACTACTTTAGAGGCCTTGATGTGTACTAGAAGTTGGTTATGGAGTGCTAAGAAGACTAATATTTGTTTTAAATTATTCATTTAAATTTTAATATATTTGAAATAGCTAATAATTTTGTATATCTTAAATTATTGTTGTTTATATTGTACTATGTTGATATTGATAGGTGATTCAAATTCTAAAGTGGATAATGAAAATGCTATTTTACTCAATGAAATAGAGTCTGACGATGAAGGTATTCTATTCTCTACATTGTTTGATTTAAATTTGTCATGTTAAATGTTAATATTTAACTTTTATTTTTTAATATAGGTGAATTATTGATCAGTGGTGTTACTTCACTTTTCAATTTCCGTCTTGAAGATGATGATGAAGATGATCGTCAGAAAATGCTTATTTAGAACCTTTTTGTTTTGATGATTTGGAACCTTTTACTATTTTGATTGATTAGTTCGTTTGAACTTTGAATATTTAGAACTTTTGTTCGAATTGAACTTTTGTTGATCAAAATATTATGACTTGTAGCAAACTTAAACAAATTTGAAGATATTGTGATTTTATTGGAGTGGGGGCTGATGCGTGGCGGGGAAACCCGTCCCCATTGGGTGCGGAGGTGGATGTTTAAAAGTCAACCCCAATGGGTGCAGGTGCGGGTGTGGTGTCGGTATTGGAGTTGTGGGTGCGGGGTTGGTAATGCTTAAAACCGTTCCCGCCCCGCCCCGTTGCCATCCCTACTTTTATGGGGGAGCACATAAAAATGAAGCTTGTGATATACCGAATGAAGATGATATAGAAGAACCAGAATATGTGGGTTTTGTTGGTAACAACGAGAAGCAGAACAATCCTTACTCTAGTACGTACAATCTTGGTTGGAGAAATCATCCAAATTTTTCATTGAAAGATCAACACAGTGGATCTCAAGGTCAACAAGGAGTTCAAACAAATCAAACTCCACCTCAAAAAACTATTTGGGAGAGCGTTATTGAGAAGTTAGTAACTGACACAAGTTCTTTCATTGAAGAGTCAAGAGCCATCCAGAAAAATCGCTCAGCCTCAATAAAGAATCTTGAGACCCAATTGGGTTAACTTGCTCAACAACTAGTACAATGAGCACTCAAAAATTTGCCTAGTGATACAATTCCAAATCCGTGAAATAATGTTAATGTCATGACAACGAGGAATGGCAAGGTAATTGAACTAGTACCTCTTAAAGCCAAAAAGGGTGTGAGTGCTTCAATTCCAACCCACTCGAAAGAAATGGTCACCCAAATTTCAGTTGAGGAGGACATCACTCTTGAAAAGGAGTGATCATAACATTTGGACACATGTTTCTAGATTTTTAGTTTGGTATTTTAAAAGCGCTTTATAGTTTAGATTAATATTTTTAGCTTGTTTCTAAACTTTAGGCCGAATTAGAATTTTATTATTTGCATTTTAATTTTATTATTTGTATTTTGATTCTTGTTCGCTCTGTAGGTTATAACTTGAGCTCTAGATATCGGATTGGTGCATACGAGCAGGCGTTGGAAAGCTAAACATCAGAGCAACAACTTTTTTGTTGGAAGAAAAGATCAATTCCAAACTTTACTAGGCCTAAATTGCAGATTTCGTAATCCGGCCTTTTGTAATAATTTTAAATAGTAGGTCACTTATTTTTAAACCCTAAACCCTAAAGCCCAATATCAAGTACTATATATTGGTAGTTTTGTTTCTTTTCTATGGACGGAAAAATTAGGATTCAGATTGCTATAAGAAATACATAGTTTTTATTTTAATTTCATAGAAGGCTAATTTTATAAGATTAATCCACGAGTTCAAAGTTTTATTAACACATTGAAAGTCAGATTACACTGTCAATTTGGATTCATGATTATATTGTTGTTTGTTTGATTATATTGATATTTTGATTGGTTAAATTGAATTTCAATAGGATCGATTAAATTTATTTGACAGAATTTGGTTTCGTTTCTAATTTAATTGAATTATAATTTTGCGACGCTTGATTGTTAATTGTAATATTTTGATGATTGTGATGCTTAATTCAATCAAAGAAACTAAATTCACATAGGATTGGTTATACTTGTTTGATCATTTCATAGTCAAATAAGAATAGAATCACCAATTAAAAATTAAACTCATTGATAGAATATGTGATAGGTCTGAAACTCGAATAAGTGGATTAATCATTTTGTTCATCTGTTAGATAAAAAATTTAAAAAACCCCCATTTTTAATTTCAACTTTCAATTCGGTTATTATTATTATTATATTAGAAGTCCTTGCGAAAGGATTCAAATTATTACCTCTATGTACATTTTATTAATTGTATTTGACCCGTGTGCGACAACGGGTCATAGAGGAAGAACTTGTGGTATCCAAAAAGGAGGCCTTGCAAAAGCTTGAAATTCGACTTTCATTCCCTCAAAGATTAAGAAAGGAAGAAACTGAATAACAATTTGGTAAGTTTCTTATTTTTTAAAAATTGCAAATTAACATTCCTTTTGCAGAAGCACTAGAGGAAATGTCGGCTTACGCCAAGTTCATGAAGGAGATTCTGTTAAAGAAAAGAAAATTTGGCGGTGAAATAGTGATGCTTATTGAAGAGTGCAGTGTTATTCTACAGAGGAAACTGCCCCCTAAGCTCAAGGATAATAGAAGCTTATCTATTTCTTGTGCTATTGGGGATAGATCTTTTGAGAAAACCCTGTGTGACCTTGGGGCTAGTGTGAGTTTTATGCCCATTTCTATATACAAAAGGCCATTTGAAGAGTCAAAGACACACATATGATCATACAGTTTGCGGATTGCTCCTTGAAACTGCCACATAGGGTGGTGGAAGATGTGTTGGTCAAAGTGCATAAGTTTATTTTTTGAGAGGATTTTGTGGTACTAGACATGGAGGAATACAATGATATCCCCTTAATCTTGGGGATGTTAGAACCAAGTTGGTTTTAGATTTAGAGTTTTGATGTTAACAAAAGTACTTTATGAAAACAATATATTTGACTATAAAGAGTTTGAAAGAAGATTCATGTTTTAGAAGAAAATCTAAAATAAGATTTGATTCAAATTTATAATTGAAGAAAATATAAAATAAAGATTTAATTCAAATTTATAATTGAAGAAAATATAAAATAAGATTCGATTCAAATTTATAGTTGAAGAAAATCTAAAATAAGATTTGCTTCAAATTTATAATTGACGAAAATCTTTGACCAAGTTGAAAATAAGATATGGTCAAGATTTGAAGGATATTTTATCAACATTTGATGAAGATTTGAAGAAGATTTTATTTGAAGAATTTAGAAAGTCAATCTACACAAAATAGAAACATGATCAATATGAAAAATTTACAAACTCAATCTACACAAAATAGGAACATAATCAATTTGAGAAATTTACAAACTCAATCTGAATAAGATACAATTCTGAATTAAACAAGGACTAAATTGAAGCCCAAATTTTCACTATAAATAGACACTTAAGGCTAAAGGAGAAAAATATCAAAAAGTAGAACAGAGTAACTCAAGCTCAAAGTTATCAATTCTTCTTAGAGTTCAAAGAGATAAACATTTGTTCAAGTTAGAATTATTTTGTAAGTGTTCTTTTCTTAGAGTGAGAGAGTTATTATTGTTATTATTATTATTATTATTATTATTATTATTATTATTATTATTATTATTATTATCAGCTTTGTTAGAAGCAACTATTCAAGTTCCAATATTTTGTATTCAACCTGATAGTTGTTTAGTTCCTTCTTCAATATGGGGTTGTCAGGTTGTTAGTAGATGACTTGGTTTGTAGGGTCAAAGTTGTTAGTTTCGGGTAGTCCGGCTGTTTGGGAAGACTGACTTGGAGGGTCAGGTGCTTTGTAATTCGAGGTATTTAAATTAGTGGATTAATGTCTTCCGAGTGAGGGGACTGGATGTAGTCAAATTAGTGATGGACCATGATAAATCTACGTGTCAAATTATTTATGCATTCATTGCTTGCTATCTCTGAATCTGATTGCTTCTACTTCAAGTAAGTCACCAAAACCAAGCTAGTTTTTATTTTAAAATTATCAAAAAGCTGTCAACTTTGGCAAACATCGTTCAACCCCCCTTCTCATGTTTGCACCTTCAATTGACGTCAGAGCTCGGTCTCAAGGCTGAGCACTTTACAATGTTTGAGAAAAGATCCAAGTGTTCAATATGTCGGGATTCAGTGAAAAAGTTGCTGGAGGAAACATCAACATACCATCTTTGTTTGATGGAGAACATTTTGAGTATTGGAAAGACAAGCTGAGAAGTTTCTATTTTTCACAGGATCTTGAACTTTGGGACTTGGTGGAAGATGGTTATATTGCTCCGAAGAATACTAATGGTATTGAAATTCCAAGAAAGGAGATGAATGCTTATTAGAAGAAGATGTACAAGATGCATCATAAGTCTAGAACATTCATGATAAATGCAATCAAATCTAAGGAGTTTGACAAGTAAACTAACAAGGTGACAACAAAGAGTATTTATGATTGTCTGATTATGATCTATGAAGGAAGCAACCAAATTCAAGAAGCAAAAGCCAACCTTCTACTCAAAAAGTATGAGTTGTTCAAGATGGAAGAAGATGAATAGATTGAAACAATAATTTCGAGATTCCAGACCCTAGTCTCATGATTAAAGGTACTTGAGAAGAGTTATACTACTGTTGATCATGTGAGGAAAATTCTTAGAAGTCTGACAATCAAGTGGAGACCTAAGATCACTTCCATTCAGAGAGAAAAAGATTTGAATACTCTAAAGCTGTAAGAATTAATCAGCTCTCTCAGATCACATGAAATTGAGGTTGAATGGAAGTGATTCGAATTATCAGAACTTGAACTCAGAGGAAGAGGAGATTGCTTTAATTACTAGAAAAATTCGAGAGATGTGGCCCAACAGAAAGAAGAAATTTCCCCAAAGATATTTCAAGCAATCCATCAGAGATAAAGATGATATATATGACAAGAAAAGAATCAAAGGAAAGATTCTATACCCTAGAATAAAAGGGAAACACCATAGAAAGATTCTAGACATAAGAAGAAAAGTTCGATGTCTACATGGGATGGTTCTGAGGAATCATCTGATGATGAACAAGCAGATTTAGCTATGATGGCTCATACCAACTTTGCCTCTATATAAAACACAGATTCTGACTCTGGAAGTGAATCAGCAAATGAAGAAATTGAGATGTCCTCAACAATCAAGTTAAAACACCAATTAGTAAATGAGGCACAGTGACATTTGGAGGAAGCAAAATGGCCAGATCATTGGTCAAGGTACAATTGGTAATGGTACTTCCCCTTATATTAAAGATGTCTTGTTTATTAAAGGTCTTAAGTATAATTTATTAAGTATTAGTCAGTTAAGTGATAATAATTATGATATTATATTCAATCAAAAAACATGTAAGACAATTAGTCAGAAGGATGAATCTGTACTCTTTACATGTAAAAGGCAAAACAATATTTATAAGATAAATCTGTTTAGTTTAAAGAAGCAAGAGGTTAAGTGTCTTATGTCAGTAAATGAAGAGAAACTAATTTGGCACAAAAGATTAGGCGATGTAAACCTTAGATTAATTGTAAAACTAAATAAACTTCAACTAGTTAGAGGTCTACCTAAGCTTAGTTATAAAACTGAAATTATGTGTGAAGCTTGTCAAAAGGGAAAACAAACAAAAAACTCATCTATCCCTAAGAACTCAATCACTACCTCAAAGCCCCTTGAGCTCTTACATATAGATCTCTTTTGATCAGTGAAAACAACCTCTCTGAGTGGAAAGAAATATGGTTTTGTTATAGTAGATGATTACACTAGATGAACATGAGTAAATTTTTTAAGAAGTAAGGATGAATCCCACAAAGTGTTTATCAGATTTTGCAAACAAATAATGAAGAAAATGATCTTAAGATTGTAACAATTAGAACTTTTCACAACTTCTCCTCAATCTGAACAATTATAACTTCTTTGAAAGTTTTTGTGATGAGCATGAAATATCTCACAACTTCTCCTCAATTTGAACACGGTACAATTCATAATTAAAAAGGACTAAATTGAAGTCCAAATTTTCACTATAAATAGACACTCAAGACATAAGGAGAAAAATCAGTACAAAAGAGTAACTCAAGCTCAAAGTTCTCAATTCTTCTTAGAGTTCAAAGAGAGAAGCATTTGTTCAGGTTAGAAATATTTTCTGAGTGTTCTTTTCTTAGAGTGCGAGAGTTATTATTATTATTATCATCTTTGTTAGAAGCAACTATTGAAGTTCCAATCTTTTGCACTCAACCCGTTAGTGGTTTAGTTCGTTCTTCAATATGGGGTTGTTAGGTTGTTTGGAGAAGAATTGACTTTTACATCAAGGTGGTTAGTTCCTCAAAAGTCTGGGGTAATTAGACTGTTTGGAATGACTGACTTGGAGGGTCAGGTGCTTTGTAATTCAAGGTATTGAATTAGTGGATTAGAGCCTTCTGAATGAGGGGATTGGATATAGCCAAGTTAGTGGTGAACCATGATAAATCTATACATCAAATTATTTATGCATTCATTGATTGCTATATTTGAATTTGATTGCTTCTACTCCAAGTAAGTAACTGAAATCAAACTATTTTTTTTTATTTATGATTAATTGCAGTTTTGGTCCCCCTATTTTATCTGAATTACGAAGATAGTCTCACATTTTATTTCTCCCCAAAACATAATTTTGGTCCAAAATTTGATGAAAAATCATTGTTTGAGCTTATTTAAGCCACAATATGCATCAAGATCTCATGGTACCACAATTATACATAAAATCTGATGGTAAATGGCATAATGTAATTTGAAAAAAAATAATATTTCATCAAGTTTTTGACAAAAGTTATGTTTGGGGGACTAAAACTTGGAAGAAATAAAATAAGGGGACTACTTTTGTGATTCAACTAAAATAGGGGGACCAAAAATAAATTAAGCCTTTTATTTATTTATAAATTATCAAAAAGTTGTCAACTTTGGCAAACACAAATCAACCCCTTCTCATATTTGTACCTTCAGGGTAGATCATTCTTAGCAACAGGGCGAGCTATGATTGATGTGGGGGATGACACCTTGGAGTTTAAGGTAAATGAAGAAACAATTACAATCAATATTCTAAAAGCCATAGAGCATTCAAATGAAAGAAAAGAGTGCAACTGAATTGAGATTTTTTATTCAATAGTCAATGAAGAAGTTGAAAATCAAGTACCCATTCTATCGTTAGAAAGAGTTTTGTGCCTACCCCAAGATTTTGTTAAAGATAGTGAAGATCCAAGAGTGAAAGATGTTTCAGCCATGTTAGAAGCATAAACGTCTCACTCTCCACAGTTCCATACTAGAATGGAGGAATTAAAAGGGAATGAACAAATATGTAGAGAAAAAGAAAGAGACACCACTAGTTGAGCTCAAGCAATTGTCACCTCACTTCAAATATGTATCTCTTGGTGAGAAAGATGATGTATTCTTTATGTCATATGATACATCTTGACAATGGTTGAGGCGTCAAGTTAATGACTTTAAAGAAGCGCTTCGTGGGAGGCAACCCATAGGTAGAGGTAACTTTTATTTTTGCAATCTTATTTTTGTTATTTGAATAGATTTCTTTTTAATTGTGTGTTAAAGTGCACTATGATAAAGATTTTTTAACAACTTAACGTTGGTCTTAAATTATTTGTTTGTTATTTCAAGTTTTAAATTTTACTTATTTTCTCATGTCATTGCTCAATCCATGACTTTCACTAATGCATACATTGTTGATTACTCTTTGGTTGTGGAAGTCTTTACATTCCTTAAAAAATAAAATTTTAGTAACATGTTTGGCATCATTTAGATAGTCCACACTCTCTCTTATTATCCCAATTGTGAGCTTTTGGGCATAGACACTTTAATTCTTTATTGTGTAATTATTCAGACATGTACCAAATCTTTAAATGAGTTTTTTCGAGGTAAACGTGTGTTACATTGTAGCTCCCTACATTTGGAGTGCTACCTCCAAGTCACCTAGGAATTCCCCACCCGAATACCTCTAAGGTCTAACAATCTTGCCTTAAGGCTTAACATTAGACCGCCACGATTAGACTTTATTCAGTTGTACTTCCCCAAAGTCACTAGGCTTGTTAGACCCTACCTATTTGATGACAAGATAATCCATACCTCAAACAATTAATTAACATCCAGATTCTCCCTTCGTTGGTCTAGGCTACTCACTCCATTAAGAGAACCGTCATTGGCATAGGTCGAATTCATCACCATTCATTTAAACACAATATACACTTCATAGTATTTATCAAGGTGGTAGCATTATAAGTCAACAAGTGCAAATCATCAATGCATATTTTCATAGTAATATATTACATTCTAAATTTATCATCATAATACACAAGCTCAAACAATACATAATTTTCACTCACAGATAATAATACTAGATCAATCACGCACCCCACGTCAATTGCAATGCAAATAATTATAACTCATCACATTTTATATCATATAGCAATATCAAGGGTTGATATAAACAAAACACATAATACGTTAAATATACAATTCTTCAATAATCCAACTACCACATGATATTCGAAATCAAATCAAACAACACCCTATAAAAGTTTATTACTCATATTTTAACCTCACCAAATTCAGGTTTTCTCATTAGTCAATTATTACTCAAAAGACTTCAGGTGTACGTAGCGAGACTCGAATGAATTATGGAAAATATGGCTTTCCTGTTTATATCGCGTAATTTACACTCATGAATTTGAACTCACTCTCACTCAATACTTGCTTTGAAGATCTCGTAAGATTATAAGTTTCAGCAACACAATAACAATAACAATCTAGAGATACAATCATTTTACGACGGTCCATAGAATAATCATAACTTATACGAATGAATTGAAACAGCGCTTACGACTAACAACAATAATGCTGGAATCCAAAAATAAAAGCACATCAATGTTGAACTTTAAATAACATGAACAATTAAAACACAATAAATGTTGGACGCGAGGTTCGTCGAAAAACACTTACCGTAACGCCAAGACAACGAGTTTTCACAAATTTTGCCTAAATTGAGAAATTAATATTGTAGGACGAAGCTCTTGACGCGTAGATCACATAACCGAGCTTCGTTGTTTCATACCACCACCACAATGACCAGAGTCGAGACTTGAAGGCGTTGGTTAGGATTTTCAATTTGGTCATGGGTGGTTGTTTTGATTGTGGTTCTTCTTGTAGATGAAGGAGTCGAACACGATGATTTCAAATATGGTGGTTGGAGGCCTTGACGGCGCTCGTGATTGTTGAAAACCCAAATGTAGTGGTTGTTTGAGATGTGTTGTGACTTGTTTTCTTACTGTGAGAGTCTCATATAATAGGTCTTGATGAAGATGATTGATGGGGAAGAAATTATAATGAATTAGTCAACCATGGAGTGGAAGAAATTGGTGAAGATGGTGATGAGCTATTAGCGGCAGCGATACAAGGTTGTAGGAACAAGAAATATGTGTGTGATGGTAAAAGGGGTACAAAATCTGACTTGTGGTTTTGGGTAAGCTGAGGTACAAAATCAGCAAAAGCCAAATGAAAAAAAACAAGTTGAAGTAGAAAACATAAGGAATGTTGATAGAAGTCTCACTCAAACTTATATTTCTATAATTTAAGTTAAAAAAAATATTAATCACTCATTCTATTCATCAATAATAATTAAAGTATTATTCTCTAAAATACTAATATTATAATACTAATAATTTTTACAAAAATAATTAGATAGAATAAATAAATGCAATATTAACAATTTATCTAATTTATTAAACTAAATATATATAAAATTATCACACTATAGCAAACACACATGTAAGGAAAATTAATCATAGTTATATATCAACACATAGTCAAAACACATACAATATTAAATTAATTCTTTAAAATCCTATTAGATAAATAGAAAATAATTTATTTTTAAAATTTGACGTTTAAGTTTAGGAGAAACCTCACTCTGATAGATGATATTGGGAATGAGATTCATAATTTATATTTTTGTTTATTTAATTAGAAATGATTTTTTGTGTGATAATCTTATAAGTATCAGTAAATTTTTGAAATTAAATTAAAAAAATTCTAGTTAAATCAAATTTATGGAGATTACGTTATTTTATAGAAAGAAAAAAAAAT
>JBBPBT010000420.1:663353-665853 GCA_037974875.1 Cicer bijugum
AATGTCATATTTTCTCGTATGTTTGATCAATGTTATATGTTAATCGTGCACATAATTATATTTAATTATTTTTAAATATATTTCATATTACCAATAATTATCTGGAGATATTAGTAATATTGATATTAATTTTCTTTATTTTTATATAGTTGCTAAGGTATGAGAATTTTATACATATTTATTGTGATTCAGTAATTAATATAGATTGTTGATGTTATATTTATTTATTTTATTATTTTGATTATTCTATAAAGATGATGCATTTTTATGTGATTATTTGGAAAAATATTGTAGTAATAATTATAGCTATTATTTTGAATATGAGAGTTTTGGTTAAAATTATACTTATCTATGTTAAGAAAAAAAATAATATTATGTTAAAATAAGTATTTTAGAGAAAAAGTTTCAATCGTAGAAGACTAAAATAAATTATTTGTTTACTTTTGGAAATACTAGAAAATAGACTTTGGACTAGACAACTATTTACACATCTATTTTCCACTTCTTCATAGAAAATTTTACATTATACTCCCCATAGAAAATTTTATAAATTTTTAGTCTAATTTTGTCGGAAATGTTTTTTTATGTTTTTTGGTGCACAACATATATTCCATAAATTGTTTTTCGAATTTTCCAGTAAAGAAGTTACACTCCGAAAAACTTTTTCCATGTTTTCCGGTATATAAGTTACATTCTAGAAAACTTTTTCCAAGTTTTCCGGTAAAGAAGTTACACTCAAAAAAAATGTTTTCCAAGTTTTTTGATAAATAAATTATTTTTTTAAATTAATTAATTTTTTTTTTTTAAATTTGGTGCGTACCGAAAATTTTCTTCACAAGTTTTTCGGTAAACCCCTAAAAATATTTTATAAGTTTTCCCATGGTATATATTTTTAAGCTTATGTACCTGAAAACTTTTTAAAGGTTTCCGGTAGACAACTTTTTACTCTTCGGTACCGAAAAACTTTAAAAAAGTTTTCCGGTAAAATAGTAAAAAACAATTAAGGCTATATTTGGCATTTTTAAAAATTTGTGGGGGTATAGGTACAAATTTGGGTGTATAGGGTAAATTTGTCTTCTTCATATTAATTTGGGCAATTATTGTTACTGAATTGGACTATTAATTCTTAAACATAAGAGTTGCTCTTTACACCCCTATTTCTACCTTAGGCTGGACATAATAGTCTATTTTACTCTAGCACCTGTACATCTGTTATCTACACCCTAAATATGCAATTAAATAGAAAGAGAAGAAAATAACATAACACAACCGCCACACCATGAAGAACGCATCAACACCCTCATCTTCTCAAATTCATGCCATCAATTCATTGCCATTTGAATTGATCCAAACCTCTATCCCAAACAAAATCGGTCACTGAATCCATTTTTGGTGTCAATTTTATAGATCATGGCTCAATTTCATTAGAAACTGTTGCGTTACTTTCCTTGGGTGAGTTGTTTAACATGGCATTGTTTTTGGATTCCTCTCGTGGAAACCTTCAAGAAACATTAGTCATTTGCATTTTTCGGTGACGTTGACATCGTACCCGTCTAGCGCACTAACGAGTTGGTGATACTTTTTTTGCAGTTTTTCTCGATGTTTTGACGCCATTTTTGCTCCAAATTTTTTAATTAATTATTTAATATTGACTTTTATGCTCTGCATAATTTATTAGTTGCATCTCGACGATTTTGTGAATTTGTTGTCTCTTTAGATTTGTCTCCTTTAGGTTGCCAATTTGCATTGGTTGTTAAAAACTCTAATTGGTTCCTAGGTTTGATAAAGCTTCGAAATAAGGTAAGGGGAGTGATATAAAACGTTTGAATTTATGAGTATAATATACTATGAGATAAACGAAAAAACCGTATTTCCAAACGATTCATCCAGGACTCGCTACATACGACAATAACCCTTTGAGAGATAAATTTAATGTGAAAATATGAGGATTGAGAGATTAAAATGTTAAATAGAAATTTTAAAAGGTGTTGATTGATTTAATTTTTGATAATTGTGTGATATTTGATATTGGATATTATTGTGATATTGGATGTCGAAATGAAATTTTGTCCATATATTTGATTGAACGAATTTATGTGATGTGGTAATGAAAGATTGATGTATTGTACACATATGTTATTGTGATGATAATGATGATGTTTGATTGATGATAGTGATGTTACAAATTTGTTATAAATTATAATATATACTATTTTGGAGTTTAGGGTGTAACATTCTTTGTATTGTTTGTTTTATGAAAGGTCACTATAAATTATCTTGTCCCATGTTAAATACAAGGAATGACAAGAAACCTTTCAAGACTAACAAACAAGGACCCAATCAAATTTGGGTACCAAAGGATAATTTTTTTATGTTGAAGATGTTCTAAGCAACCAAATTAAAACACCAATCATGGTCCATTGTTAATGGATGCTTGCAATATATTAAGGGAAAAAGGTCTATGTGCCAAGACGTAAAATAGAGAAGCCAATGACTCTTG
>JBBPBT010000420.1:670853-687326 GCA_037974875.1 Cicer bijugum
TTTCTGCTGTAGAAACCATAAAGGAATAAAGGGTATGTTTATATAGCATTTTTTCCAGCACAATGATCACTTAGTTAACAATGATCAGTTTTCCAGCACAATGATCACTTAGTTAACAATGATCCTTTTTTCCATTGCTGAACATACCATTCGGATGATACGCTTTCTATGTCAAAGTCTTCACTGTATAACCATTTAATGTTTGACTCTAGGACATGTCTACTGTTTGCTATTTTTATTGTTTTGTTGTGTTGCTGTTTCAAAATGTAGAGTTATTTTGCTAAAACATTTTGTTGTTTTTCTTTTCTAGCGAAATTTGACTCTCATTTTGTTCATGGTTCGGTTGTTGTTTATTTTTTGTAAGGCTGAAGAGTTAGGTAGAGACCCCACATTGGATGAGGTTTTATTAAAAACTCACACTAAGAAGAAGGACAACTCTTGGATTGATGAAAGAGCAAAAAAAAATGTAAGAAATATTAAATCATTTATTCATTCTTTCATTTGTATTTCTTGTAAAAGTAATTTGACTATATTGCATGATTTTCTATTTGAGAAGGAAACATTTCAAGGTAAGTTGCAACAAGCCTCTAAAGGTGGGGAAGCATCAAGTAGTTGTAGCCAAGTGGTTAATGCGGAAGCTCGCTTAGACATGTGGGTCCAATCTGTTGGGGGAAGAATAAAGGGAGGATCTATGGTGCTGGAGATAGATCCTCGCTTTATAGACTAGGTGTCGCAAGTCTAGTTCCAGATTCTCGTCCATCTAGAGGCTGCGCCAATTTCTTGTCTCAACAATCTAACAAGATAGCTGCACAGATAGCAGCATTTGAGGAGCGAGCAAAAGTGGCAGAACACGAGGCACGAGAGGAGCTAAGGAAAGTTGAGCAACGTCGACAAGAGGAAGTTCAACAAACAGAGCAATGCACTACAGAACTACAGATGCAGCTAGCAACATTAGCAAAAAGTGTTAATTCCATACAAGCTGAGTCATCCCATCATCGTCGTCATCCAGATTATGACGAGGATGAGTCTAGCGATGATGACGGTGAAGAGTAATATTGGTTTCAGTTTCGTATAGTAGTTATGACTACATATTTTGTTTAGACTTGTAGGTATTATCTATATATATATATATATATATATATATATATATATATATATATATATATATATATATATATATATATATATATATATATATTTCTACGATAGTGTCATTATGTGTATTTTGAAACTTATGGCAGTAACAATGTGCTTATTTTGAAAACACTATTTACATAATATTTCACTTTGTTTTGACAATGATGTTTTAATATGCTTACAATTTATTTTAAATATATATTAAAAAATACAGGAAACTGTAAAAAAACAAAAATAGAATTAAAATCGTTTTTTCATTACCCACAGACAATTCATAGACAAAATTATCAATATTAAATATAAAATAGTAGACTTTGTCACGGATGATCCGTGAGTAATGTAACTTACGACTTTTTCGTTGGTAAGTATCTACTATTTTATCTACAGAAAATCTATGAGTAACGTTATCCATGGAGACTCAGTGAGTCATATTACCCACGAACAATCCTTAAGTAAGTGTGTCCCACGGCTTGTCCGTTGGTAAATATTTTCCTACGAGCGATTTAGCTAGGAACTCCTGTACGTGGGTAATTCGTGCGTAATTTTACGTTACCTATGAACAGTTTGTGGGTAAAGATAAAATTTGCCGTAGGTAATAACAATTTTTCTTGTAGTGTATGCATACGTACAATTATGATTTTAAAATTAAAATATTTTGTAGGTGTGTTAGGAAATAATATTTTGACATAACAAATGGTGAAATGTGATTAAAAATGTGTCAAAAATGGTTTTACACTAAGTACATGCAACTTAATTTGTTTAACATTAATTTCTTAATTAATATAAACCACGTTATATTCCTAAGGAAACAAATAGTACAATCGGTGAAATTATTTGCATTGATTTCTTTGACTGAATTAAGCATCACAATCATCGATATATTACAATTAACGATAAAGCGTCGTGAAATTATAATTCAATTATATTAGAAACCGAAAAAAAATTCGATCAAATGAATTTAATTGATCTTATTGAAATTCAATTTAAGCAATCAGAATATCAATATAATCAAAAAAACAGAAATATAATCATGAAGTGAAATTGACATTAGTAACCTGAATCTCAAAGTGTTGATGAAACTGTGAACTCGTGGGTTAATCGTATGAAAATAACATTCCATGAAATTAAAATAAAAAGTGTTTATATCTTTTATGAATCTGAATCCGAAATACCATATCTAAGAAAGCAAAAGAAACTCCTAATATATAGTACTCGATTTTGGGCTTTAAAAACAAGTGGCCCACTGCTTAATATTAGTACAAATGCCCAGATAACGAAATATATAATTTATTCCCAGTAAAGTTTAACATTGGGTTTTTATTCCAACATAAAACTCGTGGCTCTGATTTTTAGCTTTCCAATGTTTGATCGCATGCGTCAACATGGTATCCAGAGCTCAAGTTGTGACCTACAGAGTTAGTAGGGGTCAAAATGCAAATAATAAAATTATAATTAAATTTTGACCTAAAGTTTAGAAACAAACTAAAAAATTATTCTAAGCTATAAAGAGCTTTTAAAATACCAAAGTAAAATGCTAGAAACATGTGCCCAAATGCTATGATCAAATTCCTCAACACTTAAGCTTTTTGCACTCCGAACAATGCAATGCATGTGATTCCAAATATTCTCATGAATGCAAAGTGGTGAGAGAAAAAAAAAAACTTCTAGCTTAAGGCAATCATGAATAGCTTATTATCACAACCAAGAGAAACAAAAGGACAAGTTAACTAAAGAATGCATCATAAGTGATAGGGTCCTTCCAAGATATAAAATTCTCTCAACCACTCAAAGTGTTTCAGCTACTGTTTAAACACAAAGAACATCATGAAAGCTAGCACTACAATAAGCTTGACAAGCTTCTAAAATTTATATTTGGAACACATGCACATAATAATCAAAAGATCTTTATTCATGTTGTAACGTGGCCAAGTAAGACTGAGATAATCCAAAGGAGACTAGGGCTGAAAATCAAAGAGAATAAATGAGTAATGATCAAAAGAGAAAAACAACTCGAGTGTATTTTTTTTTTTTTACAAACAAAGAAATAAAAATAAGAAACAAAAAAAAAATACTTTTGGATAAATATTTAAGTCGTAACACAACGACAAAAGTCAACAATATTTACAAACAACAGAAATAGTTTTTGAAATTAAATCCAAAGTATTTAAATAGAAAAATACAACGGGGTTATGAGACCTATCAGACATAGCTCATACCCTTGGAGTATTCTCGGCAGACACCTGCATAAAAGCACTACCCCAAGAATCTCTACTTTCCCCACGTCACATCAAAATGTGGAATATGTACCCATTAATAGAAAAGTCATCAGACAGTTTAAGCATAGATACAATCTTCCAAAATGAAATAAATACAATCCCAAGAGAAAGACATCTAGTCCTTATACAACCACCTAATCTGATCATGCTACAAAACTACACCACCCTGGTGATCTCCACGCGCCCCGCTAGATCCTCCTGACATAGCTTTGGGCAAGTATGACTAACTACTTTCCCATCTCCAAAGTACTAACTGGTAGGATGATCCTGGTTCTTATCTGAGGGCAAAGCCCAGATTTCAACAATAATTGTAAAGGTCACCAACCAAAATTAACAAACATCACATAACAAAATTCTTAAATTTTCAAATGCTCAAAAGAACCTTTCGTCTTAGCATACTCCTCGAAAGGGTTTTCATATGTCCAAAAATGCCTAAACAATATTGAAAAATGAAGTTTTGACAAACTGCATTGTCGTAGCCAAATACAATTGAGAAAATGCAGATTTTCAATTCTAAAATGACTCTGAATCAATCAACACTTCAAACATTAATATTATCAATTATGAACACATAATTAAGACCAAATTAATCTCCACAAATTCACACCTCAATCACACATCGAATATTCATTAAATCAATTATGAACACATAAATACATCAAAACTTAATCAACCCAACTTCACACCTCAAAGCAATTACGACAAATCACAACAACAATCGAATATGTATATACAAGCATCAAAGTATAACAAACATGACTCGCGTGCCAAGCACCCTAATGCAATGCGCATATGCCAAAATGCATGATTCCGGAATTCCAAACCAAAACCCTCCTCGTGGGGCGTAAATCATAATTGTACAGCCTCTCACAGACTAGTACTAATTAACGAGGTGCAATATCTCACGGATCAGCACGATTTACTAGTGTGTAGTCTCTCACAGACCAACACGACATACAAGAGTGCAGTCACTCCCAGACCAACACAATTTTCTATAGTCCAATCGCTCACAAATCAACACATTCTAGAGTGCAATCTCTCACAGATCAGCACGACGTGACAATCCCCGCAAGGATAAGATGAACCAACAATTCACATGGCATCATCCCGTGGCCCATCACAGTCACCACTATCACCATGGCCCCATCGTGATCACCATGTACTATGAAATGCATGAGCATACTCTGACTCTTTTCACCACAATCATTAAGTAAATGCAGCTATTAAAAGATTCTCTATTTTTAATACTCATTTAACACTAATGATTTTTCATATACAACGCAGAGCATACTCAAACATATTTATTCACACCAATTTCAATTTCCACAACCACACATAAATCACATCTCCAAATTCCATTCACACCTAAATTGAATTAAATTCATTTTCCACCAAGTCACACATAAATTTCATCTAAAAAATTCATAATATTAATTATGAACACTGATAGCGTTTCAGCAAGTGTACTGAATCGTTGCAAGTAATAATAAAACGGTAGTACCGAGTGTCGAACTCAAGGATTGCGTTTTACTATTGAATTATATTTGATTACTAAAATTAAACAAAAAGGTTCCCAAGTTGATTGAAAAAATGTTTGAAATTAACAACAATAATAAAATTGATCTTTTATAATGAGAAAAATGTCAGGGATGAGTTTCACTTCGAATCCAACCTTGGTGTCTAATTTGATCCTAGTTACTGAATTCCTTTATTGAATTATTACCGAATTCTCTTTATTATTCTTGCCCTAATGTCTTAGTGACAGATCCTTTAATTCCAAAGTAACCCCTAATTCCTTAGTGGATTTAAGATTAGAATTAAGCATTACCGTATAGAAATTCTCTTGTAAATTATTGCTTAGCAACTAATTTAATTGGTTTCATGACCTGCATCTATCCCTAGACTACAAATTCATGAATTTCTCATCTCAAGCATTCGTAAAGTCCACTTCCGTTTCAAAATACAAATCATAGAACATTTTAATGTTGATCAAGCAATAAAAAGCATTAAGCACAGAGATGAGAAAAACAATTCAATAAACTCATTCATATAACTAGAAATCAAATCAGAAAAATAAGGGTTTCATCTGGTTACACTCATCCCTAACAAATAGGGTTTAGTTACTCATGACAGAAAGAAAAAAGATAAAGATTAAAGAAGAATTACAAGAATGATTCATGGATGATTCTTGATAAAACTGCTTCAATGGCGTTAGAAACGGCCGTCTTTGAGTTTCTATGCTAGGGCACAAGTCTCCCAACTTCCCAAGAGTCAAAAAGATCCTAAAAACAGCAAAAAAATTGCGTTTTTATGATTGCTGATGCGCGTAACACGCTCCAGGCGCGCCCCAGGCGCGCGTTGGCAGAGCTGAAACATGTGAAATGCGCCCCAGGCGCACTGGGCGCGCTCCAGGCGCGCAGCATCTACTGTCTGACGTATTTTGCATTTTTCGCATCTTTCGCGTCTGAATTTGGTCCTGGTGTCTTCATGAAAGTTGTAGATATGGATCTTAGCTTTTATTAGCACTTGGAGTGACACTAATTGGACATCTAGAACTCCAGATATGGCTGAAATACTCCACATATGTCATGTTGTTTTCTCACCAAAATTCAGCACTGCACTAAAACAAAGTAACAACGCAAAACTACGAAAATCTCTACTTAATTAAGCAAATAAGAACAAAAACATTTCATTAAATCAAATAACTAAAATCAACAAAATATATTAAATAACTCATTAAATTAACTAATGATTAAAGATAAATAAGACTAAAATCAATAAAAATTATGCATATGATGAAGAGTCATCAAACACATCAATTTTACCTAACATAAATCACCAAAATTTCCAAACATTAATCACCATATTCAATCTCTAAAATTTTCAACCATAAATAACCACAACAACATTAATATATCAGAGTTCTCCCGACCGCTAACTCGGTGCCAACGGTCTCGATTCCTTTTCGAGACTCAAGGTGCTAACTACATAAACATGAATATTTATAACAACTTGTTCACAATAAAACTAATCCAAACACAACAAAATTCCCAAAATTAAATCTTTCTCACACACCAAAGTTTCAAAACCAAATAATCTATATTATTTAATTAAAACTAAATAAAACAAATATCGTCAAAATTTCCCATACACACACTCGACTATTAAAGCACCGAAATTTTTTAATTAATAAAATACTCTAAACTTTTTTTCTTTTTAAACTCAATCAAAGAGTAATTAAAAGAGTAACATTTTAAACTCTAACCATTTTTAATTTCACAACTTTAACAACGCTATTTTTTTTTGTAAAATTTCAATTTCAGTTCAAACTCATTTATTTGAAAATAACTCATTACGTAACTCAAACTCATCAAATTTAATTATCGTCAATTCACACCAACAACAATCAATTCAATTCCACAACACACATATAACACCTCAATTAAATTTCAACAATTCAAACATAATTCACCCAATTTCAAAACTCCACATTTTTACACATAAACCACCAAATTTCATCAATTCATTTTCTACAAAATCCACAAATAAATCACTTCTCAAAAATTCATAATAATAATTATGAACATATAAATCACACCAAACTTGAATCACCACAAACCACACGTCAAATTTAAATTCCACTAAATTATACATAATCACATTAAATTAATTTTTCACAAAATCACACCTCAAATACATCAAATTTCTTTTCCACAAAATCACCAATAATGTCCTAAATGCAAACTAAAAGTTTGGAATGAGCTCTTACCTTAACAATAGCTCTAACACGCGATTACGGTACCGTAATTAATTCTGGTAAAATTTAAGTTCGTGACGTCGCGTCGAAAACTAGCTCACTAGCACTGTACCGTGGCAATGAACAATTTTTCATTCTGTCACTTCTCGGATGGAAGTTTAGATCTAGTATATAAATTGAGGTTTATGTTTGTTTTCTTTTCAAAACCAACACTTTGATTTTTTTTTTGTTTTCTTTAAACAGAGAGAGAGAAGAAGAAAGGTGGAGGGAGAACGTGAAACAGGGAAAAGTTCTTTTCCTTCTTGCCTTTCATATGCATATATATATATATATATATATATATATATATATATATATATATATATATATATATATATATATATATAATAACAATAATAATAATAATAATAATAATAAATATCTACACAAATATCTACATATTTTTTATAAAAATCATCATTACGTCTGTCACCTCACATCATGTCATAAATCACTTTTTTTAAGAAAAATATCTACTCTCGCCGCAATTCAATGGGCAGATGAATTTTTCTAAAAAATGATGCATCTCAGAATTTTTTTTTTCGACAAAAGATTCACCGTAATTAAATAAAATTATTCATCGACGAATAATTTTAATCGAGTCTCTAAAAAGATATTTTGGGCATTTAACTCAGAAAGTGACATAAAATTGGCTAAAAAGCCTCAGAAATTCAGCACAAAATTTCCTCAAAATACATAAATTACAATTTAAAATTAATTAAGAGTCTTACATAGTACAATGCACGTTTTTATTTTTTATTTTGGATTAATCTTATAACAAATAAAATCCTAAATAATACTCTGACACTTAAATTATACATAATCCTGAATGAAAGCAACAAGTATAAAATAAAAGTAAGAAAAAGGAGCTCCATGTTCGAACTTCAGTGTAAATTGGCTTTTTCAAGGAGAGTTCTTCTATGGAAGCATCTTCAAACACAGAGCTCTCTTTGAACACTTTGTCGGTGTTTTCACTTTTTATTTCCATTACACCATGAGGAAAAATGTTAGTAACAACAAAAGGGCCAATCGACTTGGATCGAAGTTTCCCAGCCATAATTTTCAGACGAGAGTTGAACACTAACATTTTTTGGCTAATGAAAAGTTCCTTCCTAGAAATCATCTTATCATGAAAGTAATTAGTTTTCTCATTATAGATTCGGGAGTTCTCAAAACTTTTATTTAGAGTGGTTGCTTTGTGATTGCTATACATTGCATTTTCATTTTCTTTGAGCCATACCATAAAAGTAAGGAAAAGGAGCTCTAAATAAATTGCATTATAGTTGTATGTAATTATTTAGAGTAAGAAAATAAAAGGAGCTCTGAAAATGCAATGTATAGTTGTATGTATTTATTTAGAGTGGTATGACTCAATTTATAGCAAATAGAAGTTGTGACATCTGGTAACGGTTTCAGAAGGTTTCAATTTTTTTATAAGTTTTCCTTTTATTCACTACGCCAAAAATGACATTTAACAGCGCACCTTTTACAGCGCTTTCTAAACACAATTGTAATTGTTATATACATATAAAATGACATGTTAGTTGGATAGTTCGACATATGCTTCAACTGACTTTGTAATTGAACACCTTTTATATTGTTTGAATATGGATAACAATTACAATTGTATTTGAAAGTAAAGGCAATTCAAATACAATTGTAATTGTTATCCATATTCAACAATATTTTAAATGTTATAGGTGTGTTTCAATTGTTTCTTTAGGGGATATTATTTTAGGGAATATTACAAGTTCAGGAGCATGAGAGGTTGCTTTGCTAGGAAGCATCTTGAGAAGTGACTGAAGAACCTACCAAGTTAGTTGTTGTCTAACCAGTGATTCAATTAGGGCTTATGTAAATTTGGACAATTTCAATTCTTAAGAACTATGCATGTAATCTGAATTATTGGCAAATCGATTGGAATAAATGTCTAAGTTACAGACACAAAAATAAAACAAACATAAAAATAACATACTGAGGCCTTTTACAGCGCTTTTTTAAAAAAGCGTTGTACAAGGCCCTTTTAAAAATAAAATAAAGAGACATTTTACAGTGCTCTTTTTAACAAGCGCTGTAAAAGGCCCTTTTAAAAATTAAATAAAGATACATTTTACAGCACTTACATTAAAAAGCGTTGTAAAAGACTCTTGTAAAAGATCCTTTTAAAAGCGCTTACATTTACGAAGTTCACTTAATTCAGATTCGAACCGAGGCCTTCCAAGTGTGAATTCTAGGGGTTATAAATTACATTCATCAGCCTTTTAAAAAATTAAATAAGGACGTCTTTTAGAGCGCTTTCTTAACAAGCGCTGTAAAAGGCTTTAAAAATTATATTCATCAGACACCTAACAGGACCTTATCTAACAGGATTTTCTTCAAACACATTGTTAACAGGCTCTTTAACAAAAACACATTGTTAACAAAAACATCAGACTCAAATCCATTTTTCGCAACATGGCAATGAACCTGAAGAGTTTGGTGAAGAGTTTAAAAAATAACATAAAAAACAATAAGGCCTTTTACAGCGCTCTTTTAAAAAAGCGTTATAAAAGACTGTTAAAAAAAACATTCATATAACGTAATAAAAACAAGTAGGTCTATTACAGCGCTTGTTCAAATAAGCGCTGTAAAAGACTCTTTAAACAAAATAAAATAAACAGACCTTTTACAACGCTTATTTGAACAAGCGCTGTAAAAGGCTTTAAAATAACATTAAATAA
Source organism: Cicer bijugum (assembly GCA_037974875.1). Taxonomy (NCBI): domain Eukaryota; kingdom Viridiplantae; phylum Streptophyta; class Magnoliopsida; order Fabales; family Fabaceae; genus Cicer; species Cicer bijugum. The sequence continues at coordinate 680,783 of JBBPBT010000420.1, forward strand.
CATTCTCAATCAATGAGGTCTTTTAAAAAAATAATAAGGCCTTTTACAACGCTCTTTTAAAAAAGCGCTGTAAAAGACTGTTAAAAAAAGCATTCATATAACATAATAAAACAAGTAGGTCTATTACAGCGCTTGTTCAAATAAGCGTTGTAAAAAACTCTTTTAAAAATAAAATAAAGAGACCTTTTACAGCACTTATTTGAACAAGCGCTATAAAAGGTTTTAAAAAAACATTATATAATATTCTCAATCAATGAGGTCTTTTACATCGCTTATTTTGGAAAAGCGTTGTAAAAGAGCCATTTAAAAAATTAAATAAGGACGCCTTTTAGAGCGCTCTTTGAAAAAGCGCTGTAAACGGGTTATAAAAAAGCGCTGTAAAAGGGTTGTATATATAACAGTAACCGCTTCAGTTTCCTCTTCATTACGTAAACTACACTATCATCTCAACCTTCATCGTTCTTCTCTTCTTTTGCAAACCCTATAATCCCGTCCATTACGAACTGTATTTCCACGATCATCTCCTTCATTTCGAACCTTATTTCCATCCAAGATCATTTCGAATCTTATATTTTCATTGAAATACGTAACCCTCATAACGTATTTCTTCAAACCGTTTTTCAGTGAACCTTATTGCTGTAAACTTTCTGCGTTCGCTCTTTTCTTCGCATTTCATCTTTCTTCGAACCATTATTCAGGTATTGATGTTATTAATTTTTTGTAATCATTAAAATGCATGTTGAGCTTGTTTAAAATATATATACTGATACATGTTTAGCTTGTTTAGAATAATGCATGATGCATGTTGAGCTTGTCGATGTTATACTAAACTGCATGTTGAACTTGTTGTAGTTAAATGGAAACAAACAAAGATTTAGAATGTCAAAATGAACAAGTTGGCACCACTAAGGCTTATGAAAATGAAGTCAAACGTGGTGCAACTATAATGCAAAATGTGATTAAAGCAAGGAGCAATGGCACCAAGTTTGAGGTTATACTATACTATACTCTGTTTGCTGTGTATTTTTTTAGCTTTTTTTAATAGCATGTACTTACTATATGAGTTTATTAAGTTGGCTGGAATGAGAGTGGTCAGCCAATTGACCCCAACAGCTCAATGTTTGTAAGTTACATTGGGGCTGTTGTTCGACAAAATATTCCAATTACGATTGACGATTGGAGAGATAAGGCGTTGAAGGATACCAAAGATATAATATGGAATGACATTCAAGTAATTTTTTTGATCCAATCTTTTGTCATTTACAATTTTTTTCATTGAAATACTTTACTTAAAATTTTTTTCATTGAAGACGACTTTTGTCTTGAATGAGGGACGAAAGAGTTACGTTTTGAAAGTTGCTGGGAAAATCCATCGGGGATTTAGATCACATCTCTCAAATTTCTACCTAAAAGATAGAGAAGGAAACACAACTGCTAAACCTCCATAAATATATCAACATTATATATCAAATGACGAATGGAAGGCATTTGTTTCCAAACGTTCTTACCCCGCGTTTGTCGTAAGTGATTAATTTATTAGCATTTGTGTGTTTTATTATTCATTTGTGTGTTTTATTAGCATTTGTGTGTTTTACATAATTGTTATTTTTTTATATAGACTATTAGTAAGGCAAATCGCGAGAGGGCAAGCAATCTGATGCACCCATACAAAAAATCACGTATGGGATATGCATGTCTAGAGCAAAGACTTGTAAGTAATTAAACATCACTTTTATATAATGAGGGAATTTGTATTATAAACTATAGTTTCTAACTAATATTTTTATTATGATCTTAACCAATAGCGATAAGATACCCAATCCGATCAACCGTTGGGTCGTCATATCTTGTGGAAGGAAGCTCGTGTAAATAAGGATGGAGTGGTTGATAACGAAAATGTTCAAAAAGTAATAGAACTTTGTGTAAGTATATTATGACTTTAATATTTTTCAATATTGTATTTATCACTTGAATACTTTTTAATATTGTATTTTAAAAATGCTATTGAACTTAACTTTTTTAATGTTACATGTATTTTAGGAGGCCATCGAACAAAGTTCTGCAAATGAAGAGGGCAACAAAGCTAGTTGCAGGAATATTCTGGGTAAAGTTTTTAATGTCCCTGAGTATTCTGGTCGAGTTAGGGGAAAAGGATTTGATGTAACTCCCAAAAGCTTTTTTCCTCAAGAGAAGCGCCAAAAACCTTCCAACGAGGAAGTATTGGAGAAGCTCAGAATCCTATCAGAGCAAGTGGCACTCTTGGTGAATACGAATAAAGACAAGCAACTTCTGGATCAGCTCCAACGTGAAATACAAATGGAGAGTGAAACCACGGGTTGCAACGTCGGTTTGAAAAGTATTCCCGAGGTAATTAATTACTTATGCATTAAACAATATTATATATTAACTGTACTTATGTTTAAACTATTGATTTAGGGTGTCACTTCATGTTTCCTATACTTGTCCTCGCCATCTCATCGGAAGGTGGGAAAAGGAAAATTATACAATACTTTGGGAGAAGTATTGCACAATACTCTGATCCCTACGGGCCATGTCAAAGTATCGCCTATTGTTGCTTTCGAACCAACTGCACCGTTGTCGGTACTGGACAACGACGAAGATATGCAGACATTGGGCGACGATGTTGGTAGTTACGTGGCATGGCCCACAAACCTTGTTGCCCTCGATAAAAGGCCTCCCAGAAACGAATCAGTTACGTCTCTCGAAAAGGTTTGTCATATTTATTGCATAAGGTTTGTCAATTTTTTCAGATTCAATAAACTAACATATAACCTCATTTTTGTAGGTCCAAATAAATAAACCACCCGCACATCCAAAAAAAGGCAGCAAACCTAAAAAATTGGAGGTTAATAGAAATGCCAAATCACAAAGGTCGGAGGGCAATAAAGCTGCCAAATTTGCAGCAAGAAAAAAACTGGATCGGGGAAAATTGGTCGTCGTTGCTGCTACTCCTAAAATAAGTCAGGCACGCCATGGTAAATACGGGGCGTGTCTTGACATCCAAGTAAAAAAGAACATGGGCAGCAGCGACAATTCGCGCATCGTACCCATGAATAAAGATATATTCGGAGATGATTATGAGAAATTTCTCAGAAAAGAGCACATATACGAACTTCTCGAACATAAGGAGCTCAGTGCTATTGTAATGAGCTTGTACATAAGGTAAAAAATACTTTTAATTGCATTTATTGGTAATTAATTAAATGTATTGGTAATTAATCTAGTTTAAAATTTTCATTGAAGGTTTTTGTATGAGAAGGTCGTGTGCACGAGGAAATTGTCAAATAAATACTCATTCTTGTCTCCACATAAGATGTCGATGTGGAAACTCGATCTAGAAAATGTAAAGAAATACATTGTAGATATGTTTTTAGGAAATATAGAAAAGGATAAATTGTTCTTCGCACCATATAATTCAGGGTACGTAATTTTATCTTTTTTAATTGATGAGAATTTAATTTATTAGATGTGTATAAACAAAATTGCTTAACCAATTTTTTGTTGTTGTAGGGCACATTAGGTGCTATTTGCAATCAATGCGGTCTCTAAAGTTATATACTATTTGGATCCCGTGCATGGCGATTACAACAATCATTCTGAAATAAAGACTATGCTCGACACGTAAGTAATATTCATTTATTTTTGTTACACATATATATAAATAAGTGTTTGTTCATGCTAAAATAATCACATTTATTCATTCGATAGTGCATTAAAAGTTTTTCGAGCTCAAAGAGGTGCGACAGTGTCGAAGCAAAAGTCTAATAACATTACATGGATCCCAATAAAGTGCCCTCGTCAAACAAACAACATCGATTGTGGGTACTACGTATTGAGATTCATGAAGGAGATTGTTGACAAGAATAAAACTATAATCCCAGAAACGGTACGGTATTTTGATTATATGATTTTCATATATAAATTATCTATATATTTGATACTAATATGTTCAATTTTTAAATTGCAGTACTTTGACAATTCCAGTCCATCATATTATGAGCAAGATCTGATGGAATTAAAGGAATAATGGTGTGAGTATATGCTTGAAATAAAAATTATTTGATTTTCTGGGAAATAGCATATTATTGTATATGTAGTTACTTATGTTGTAAATTACTGTGTTACAGGGTAATATATATGTATCATGTTGTGAATTATTGATTCTGATTGTCTTGTGTTGTGTGAACTGGTTCAAAATAATTTTGGATAAAAAGATAAAAGACAGCGCTTTATAAAAAAAATGTCATAAAAAGCTAAAAAGCGTTTTTCAATATATATACAGGGCTTTAAAAAAATTATATGATATTTTACAGCGCTTTTTTGAAAAAGCATTGTAAATTGTGCATTGGGTGGACATGTTACAGCGCTTTTTGTAAAAAGCGCTGTAAAAGGAACACCAAAATATGAATTATGGGTAGGCCTTTTATAGATCTTTTTGTAGAAAGCGCTGTATAAGGCACACCAAAATATGAATTATGGGTATGCCTTTTACAACGCTTTTTGTAGAAAGCGCTGTAAAAGGAACACCAAAATATGAATTATGGGTATGCCTTTTACAGCGCTTTTTATAGTAAGCGCTGTAAAAGGTACACCATAATATGAATTATGGGTATGCCTTTTACAGCGCTTTTTGTAGAAAGCGCTGTAAAAGGCACACCAAAATATGAATTATGGGTATGCCTTTTACAGCGCTTTTTGTAGAAAGCGTTGTAAAAGGAACACCAAAATATGAATTATGGGTATGCCTTTTACATCGCTTTTTATAGTAAGCGCTGTAAAAGGTACACCATAATATGAATTATGGGTATGTCTTTTACAGCGCTTTTTGTAGAAAGCGCTGTAAAAGTTACACCATAATATGAATTATGGGTATGCCTTTTACAACGTTTTTTGCAAAAAGCGTTGTAAAAGGCACACCAAATATATGAATTATGGGTATGCCTTTTACAGCGCTTTTTACGGAAAGCGTTGTAAAATGTGCATAACAAACGCGCGTTATATTTACATGATTTACAGCGCGTTTTTAGAAGCGTTGTTGTATCTTTTACAGCGCTCGATTCCACAACGTTTTTTTTTTTTTTGAAAAAGCGCTGTAAAATCCTATTTTTCGCGTAGTGATTCGTTGTTAAAACAAGGTATAAAATTATTATATATATATATATATATATATATAATTTTAAAAATTGGGGTGTCACAAATAGAACATTTCAATATGTGATTCGGGTTGAAAATAAAATAGGAGATCACAAACACAGTTATGCAGCGTACATACGAAGAAGAAGATGGAAAGTGTTATTGATCCTTCTTTTCTTTTTTTTTTTTGTTTATTATTATTTTTATTAGTATTATTATTTAAATAAGTTTTACTTTTGTATATGGACCTGATCCATAAAATACATTTAATCTTTTATTTTATTTTATTTTTTCAAAATAAACTAATTACCAAAACAAATTTCTTTAGTATAATTCTAATTTATTTTCGTTGATATTTTAAGTAAATAGTATTTAACATTAAACATGTAATACTACTAAATATTTATAATAATCTTAAAAATATAATAAAATAGTTTGAAATAAAAAAATTTATATTATAATAATTAAACAAAAAAATATATCGATAAATATTTAAAAAAAAATTGTGGTTTCTGATGACCCATACCATTTGTATATGTAAACCTTTAAAAATTATAATGAAATCTCTTTATATCTCTTGCAATTGGAAGTGTTATCTGGCGGTAACCCTCAAATTTATCATAAGTCAGAGACATATCAAGAAAAAAAAAGATATTTATTGTTTGAAAGAGAAATCAAATTCCTAATAGCATCTTAAACGGTAGCTAAATGAGTTTGTCTGTCAGAGTGTAATTACGTAACTTTAGTTTTTTTGTGAGTTTACCTTTTTACTTAATAATTTATTATTAATAATAAATTTGTAATAATTAGTAGGTCCTATTTAATGAACTATGTTGAGTTCACAGTTGGAGTAAAAATGAATGAGTTGTTTCAACATGATGTGACACAGTGAACACAATCTAATGAACTCCATATTGAGTTTACTGTTGGAGATGCTCTAATATATGATTAGAACAAAAGGGACAAGTAGACAACTACACCACCGTAAAACTATGCTGTCTAATTATCATATGACTGTTCTTGTAAAACAATCATGTCTAATTATCATAAAGTTTTCAAAATTAGAGGATTGAGTATACAAACACAACCTCTTAGTATATTTTTTTTTTTGTTGGTTAAAAATGTTCTGAACTCTCTTTTATAAATTTTGTATCAAATATATAAGAAGTTTTAAAATTTGAATTTGTAATCGTAATAAAATAAAATAAAAAAATTCAAATTTTTTAAAGATACATGTCTTTTGTTTAAATCTAGAAAATTGAATTTATTTAAAATATAAAATACAAGGATCTCTCATTTCATTTTACATATCCATAACACAGACCTTGTAATCCTTTTTCTTTGTATTTGTATCAAAGAAATTACATTTCTTTAATGAGCATTACAAGTA
>JBBPBT010000420.1:688122-717739 GCA_037974875.1 Cicer bijugum
TTAGTCAGTGCATAATTCTTAAATTGTAAATTAGTTAATCCTTTTTTAATAAGTGGTTAGTGTATATATTCTTATATGAAATTTGATTTTATGGATACGTACAATCATGATTTTAAAATTAAGATATTTTGTAGGTATGTTAGGAAATAATATTATAGCATAACAAATGTGAAATGTGATTAAAAATTTGTCAAAAATGGTTTTACACTAAGTACATGCAACTTAATCTGTTTAATATTAATTTCTTAATACTATAAACCATATTCCTAAAGCAGAGACAATTTTTTCTTAATTACTATAAACTATATTCCTAAAGCAGATACAATTTTTAATTGTATTTTTAATATGTTGCTATAACAAAATAAGAGAATGAACTTCACACAACTTATGAGCTTGATACACTTTTATTAGGATGTGAAAATTTAGGTCAAATATATTTTCCTATGCTTATAAATGGAGATTGTTTTTCAAATTATATTGTCCAATCAAACTTGACATATATTTGGGGAAAATCAATTTTTTAGTTAGAGAAGACAATCATGGGAAAGAGTGATATGAAAAATATTGTCATGTATGTAGTTATGATTATGATAATGGTTGTGTTTGTTTTTGCAAATGCCGACGATTCTGCAGTACTTAAGGAGGCATATGGAACATACCGTGACGTCAAATGCATTGAAAGGTGTGCCGTACAATGTAAAAAGGCCATTAAAATTCCTTCAATTTATTTAGCTTGTATGGCTGGTTGTGAAACGTTGAATTGCCATAAGACATTATCCAAAGATGCATATGATTGTACCACAAGATGTGTTTCTTCTAAGTCCAATGTAGTTAATATTGGTAAGATCAAATTTTATCTCTTTTATTATATATTTTATGAAACTCATCGTATTAGCTAGTGGTATTGATTCAAGATGATTGAAGAGTTAAATATATTTTATGTTTCTATAGATATATTTTAACTAGGTTTGTCCTTAAAAAAGTTTTCCCATGCAAAAACTTACTTGAATATTTATTTCTTGAGACACAAAAATAAATACAAGAAATGACTTCTAAAATGTAAAATAATAGAAGTACCAAATATTCGAGAGTGTTTGTACTATAACTTAGATATTACATAATCTGTAAGATCCAAAAATGTATTTAATTGTTGATTAAATTTGTTGTGTTTTTTACATGATTTTAATGTTTTTCATTTTCAGATGCTCGTGGCGTAAACTCCATCGTGAATAAATAAATGTATGGGATCTTGCAAGAACAAATAGTATATGTTTACATGTAACAATCAATAATTCTGAACATTAGTGACCTCAGAAATTGTGTTTATTTTTATTGTAACATCCTATCTTAAATAAATAACTCTATTAAAATGTCTCACTTTCGTGAAGCATTTTCATTGTTGGATTGTGTTGAGGGTAAGATGTGGGTAGAAACAAATTTACTATGAGGCTAAACATGCTATCCTTTTTTTTGCCATTGTGGAGTGTTTGGCTTATTCGAGCTACCCCATCTTTCTTCGTTTTTTAAAGCTTCTTTCAGATATTGGTTATTGTAGAGGATTTACTATCCTTTGTTTATTTCAAAAATTAAAGGTGTATCTTCCTCATTTAACATATAATATATTGTCTTCAATGTTTTAAATAAATACATTTTTGTACTCATTTCCACAATTTATTTGTTTTGACAATTCTAATTTATTTTCGTTGATATTTTAAGTAAAAGTATTTGACATTAAATATGTAATACTGCTAAATATTTATAATATTCTTAAAAATGTTATAAGATAGTTTGATATAAGAAAAATATATATTATAATAATTAAACAAAAAAAAAATATGTCGATAAATATTTAAAAAAAATAATTGAAGTTTCTGATGACCTATACCATTTGTATATGTAAACCTTTAAAAATTATTAATGAAAACTCTTGAGATCTCTTGCATTTGGAAGTGTTATGTGGCTGTAATCCTCAAATTTATCATAAGCCAGAGGCATATCGAGAAGAAGAAAAAAAGTATTTGTTGTTCGAAAGAGAAACCAAACCCTAATATGATTGAAACAAAAGGGACAAGTAGACAACTACAGCACTGTAAAATAATCACGTCTAATTATCATATGATTGTTCTTTTGTCCCTTTGGAATTTACGTTCTATAGTTGGAAGTATACTTTGAAGTTTTCAAAATTAAGGGATTGAGTATACGAACTCTCTTTTATATATTTTGTATCAAACATATAAGAAGTTTTAACCATTGAATTTGTAATGTAACTATATATAACTATATATATATATATATATATATATATATATATATAAACAAACAAAATACTCAATTTATCATACTATTAATATAGATGTCTTTTGTCTAAATCTAGAAAATTGAATTTATTTAAAATATAAAATATGAGAATCTCTCATTATATTTTAAATATTCATAACACAGACCTTATAATCCTTTTTCTTTGTATTTGTATCAAAGAAATTATATTTCTTTTATGAGTATTACAAGTAACATATTTGATTTGATAATGGTCATAGAATACTTGCTTTATTAGCTTTTGATATAATATTCAATAGTATTTATTATTTTTAATTAATATATTTTAAATAAAGTTTGACATCTTCCTATATAAGAATCAAATAATTTTCAGCAACTATTAAATATCGACAGCACGCAATAAATAAGTCTAAAAATATTGACGAATTTGCAGAATCAATGATACATAGTTAAGAATTTACGTGGAGTATAAAAATCAGTTATATATAGGGATGGAGTAGTCTAGGCCGTCCGCCAGGGACCTATGGCATATCCTATTTATGGTCTAGTCTAGCCTGACCTATTTAGAATAGGGCTAGACTTAGACTATTTTTAAAGTCTTTTAGGCCTTATAGGTCAATCTATATATATTTTATTATTTATTAATGTTATTTTTATTATTATATTAATAATATTATTTCCTATTTTAAATTCTACCAAAGGAAATTACTTAACAATCATTTCATATTCGGTAGTCGTTCTATATTTGATAGCGATTCTATATTTGGTAGTCGTTCTATATATGGTAGCCGTTCAATTATTCAATCAATGAGTCGTCGTTCTATATTTGTTTGAGAGATAATAATGGATGCGTTTGTTCTAGAAAAAAAAAATTATTCTTTGAAAAAACCAAAAATTATTTTTTAGGGTTTAAAAAATGTTTGTTTCAGATTTTTTTAAAATTATTTTTATTTAATATATATAGATATATACATTGATATTGGTATGTGAAGAGCATCATGTGGTATGAGTAGAACATGATTTTTATTTTTAATGTGAACAAGGCTTTTAAATAGGCTTCCAGGTCAGGCCAGACTTTTAAAAAGGTCGGGTCAGACTGGAAAAAAAAGCCTATGATAGGCTACAGGTCAGGCTTAAGCCTAAAAAATTAATTGTAAGCCAGACTCAGGTCTTTCAAAGTCTGGCCTATTCTCACCCCTAGTTCTATATAATCAATAAAAATATTAGAAGCAGAAATATATTCAAAACAACGTGAAACAAGTTATGAGATAAGGCGTCAGCGATGTGTCGGACCGCCGACAGGGTTCGATCTCAACTTCACCGAAACGTGCTAATGAGTAGTGCTTCTTGAAGGTTTCGACGAGAGGAATTCAAAAATGATATTTGTTTTTCAAGACAATGAACGTGCTGACCGGAAATTGAGAAAACAACCACAACAATTGTGGAGTTCTATTTTTTAAAATGTAACGCTTGATGATTTCAAGCATAGGTAATAGAAGATGGTATTACATGGTGTTCAAATATGGTCTTTGTTTTCATTGGTGATAGTCATGGTGGTTGGAATCTTGACCAAGGTGGATGTGCGATTTTGGACAATCGTGGTGGTCGGAATTTTGATGAATAAATATGATGAATTTCCTTTAATTTTATATACTTGCTATAACATGGTGATTTTTATACATATTTATTATAATCCAATAATTAATATAAAGTATTGACATCATATTTATTTATTTTATCATTTTAACTATTATTTAATGATAATAATATTTTAATGTGATTAATTTGAAAAATAATATTTTTAAAATTGTGGTGGTAATTATGAGTGTGTGACTTTTAGTTACTAATATATTTTTAAAATATTAACTACTTTAGCTATTTTAGTTGGTAAAATATTAGTCTGAAAATATTAATAATATTTTGTAGATGAAATTTTATTTTAAGAAGTGTTGAGAAAGAGTTGGGGTTACATAAAAGACTCTAAAATAAAAATTATTTATTTGGTAAAGTTGATGTCGAACCATTCCAACGCTCCGATTGTAGTCGCGTCTCGGCGATTTTGTGAAATCACCTTTTATTAGGATTTGTTCATGTAGTCAATTTGCAGTTGTTGTTGAAAACTTCCATTATTTTTTGTGTTTAAGAAACTGTTTGTGAACTCATAAGTATAATATATTGTGAGATGAATGAGAAAACTATATTTTTTAATGATTAATTAATGTGCAAATATGAGAATTGTGAGATTAAAATATGGAATAGAAATATTTTTAAGGTGTTGATTTATTTAATTTCGTGAAATATGTGGTATTTGATATTATTGTGATATTGGGTGTCGAATGAATTTTTTGCATATGTTTGATTAGACAAGTTTATGTAATGTAATAATAAAAGAAGAATGCAATGTATGATATAAGTTTATGTGATGTGATAATAGAAGATTGATGCATTGTAATTAGTTAATGTGATGATGATGATGTATGAATGATTGATTATAGTGATGTTATAAATTTGTGATGATGTATGATTAATGAGTTTAGAAGTACCTTAGATTTTTCTTCTGTTGTCCAAATGTATGATTAATAAGCTTTTAGGACATTCAATAATGGTCAAAAGATTTGTGGGTAGTGCTCTGTCAGATTTGACCAAAACCAATATATTTGAATAAAAATATTCCAGCCTTTGAACATAATTTTAGCTTTGTTGATTGGGTTGGTTTCTTTGTTCTTAATCAGATTTATCTTGTGTTTAATGATCCTTGAAGCTTCATATGTAATTATTGATGTTACAACTTCGATTTGGAGCCTTGTTTCTGTCCTAAATAGTTTGGTGAATGATTATATACTTCTGGAGAAATAAGGATATCAATGCTGAAATTCTGCAGAAACAGAGATTGATAATCAATCTGGAGAGCGGTCTGATCATTCTGGAGAAAGATGTTTGTTGCGGAATATCAAGTGTAACAAGTTGGAGAATATTTATCAATTTGGAGACTGATATTACACTACTGTCCATATTGATCAGAATGCTGTCAAAAATGTTCAGATCTGTCTGGTCTTGCTAATTCGTGATCTTCTCTCTTTCTAATTCGAGTAGTTTCTTTGAATCTAATCATCTTAGTTTGTTCCTTGCAATTGTTGATGATATAGTTGTAAAATCCAGAGACTAAAACTTCTTTAAACTAGTGGAGATTGATTGGTTTTGGAGCTGTGATGATCGTTCTGAAACTGGAGAATATTCTCCTTTTTCCGGATTTTGTTAAGAATGTTCTCAATTCTTGTATGTACAGTTTCTTGTCTTTTTATGATGATTTCTTTGCTTTGTTAAATTCCTATCTTTGAACTAATGCACTCAAAAGCACAAGTTAACTATGTTACCAGTAATGCTCATAAAAGAAATATAGTTTTGTTGATACAAATACAAAGAAAAAAGGATAATAAGGCTGGTGTTATAAATATTTAAAATAGAATGAGAGATCCTCATATGATATATTTTAAATAAATTCAATATTCTAGACTGAACCAAAAGGCATCTATATTCGTAGTAAGATAAATTGAGAAATAATCTTTATATTTTGTTACAATTATAAATTCAAATTTTAAAACTTATATATTTGATACAAACATATAAAAAGAACAGTTCATAACAGTTTTAGCCAAAATGAGAGGTTGAAGTTTGGGAGGATAGAGGAGTGTTTACGGCAATGAAGAAGAAACCATATGTTGTTTCTGAAAAACAACGATATATTAGAGAGAGATTGGAGAGGTAGAATGAAAATTACGCTATTGCCCTTCATTTGTCCACATATTACAATAATGCCCTTATTTTTTAAAGGCTTAGTTACAGTTTTGGTTCCCCTATTATAGCTGAATCGCGAAAGTAGTCCCCCCATTTTGTTTCTCCCTAGTTTTGATCCCCAAACAGAATTTTAGTTCAAAACTTGATGAAATTTCTTTTTTTTTCATTTATTTAAGTCACATCATGCCTCAAGATCTCATTTGCAACAATTATAGATTAAATCTATGATCATAAATGGTGTAGTACGACTTTAAAATTCATCAAGTTTTGGAGCAAAATTCTGTTTGGGGACCAAAACTGGGGAGAAATAAAATGGGGGGACTACTTTCGCGAATCAACTGAAATAGAGGGACTAAAACTGCAATTAAGCCTTTTTTTAAAAAAAACAAATAAACTTGTTTTTTTTTTTTTTTAAATTAACAATTTTTAACAATTAACCCCTAGATTTAAAAAAAATAGATAGGTTGTTACAATATGCATGTTTATTTGTTCTATGTTTGTTATTTGGATATGACCCTTACATTTGACAAGACGTCGCATATAGTGTTACTTGAGCAAATAACGTTGCAAACAAATCTAGTAGGAGAAATGTGAGGAAGTACAATAGCATACAGTTAGAGGTTACGAGATACTTTTGTACTGGTGATTTGTGGTTGCTGGTGATTTGTGTGTTGAATGTTGTTCTATTTGTGATCGCCTAAGTAATTGGTGATTAGTATTATGAACATTTTGTCATTGTGGCTGTCTATGTGGTGGAATTACAAAGGAAAGGTTCTCTTTCAACTAGATATCATCTGGTGTGATAATATGGGAAGGATCAGTCATGTACTTCCTCAATTGTGATGCATGGAATACGTCGTGCAGTTTGGCCAGACTCATAGACAAGGCAATCTGGTAAGCTACGAGGCCTACACGTCAGAGAATCTAGTATGGGCCAATGAATTTAGGAGTGAGCTTTTAAGACTTTAGTGCCCTACCAACTCCAATAGTAGACATCACTCTCAAAAATACATGTTCAGACTCTTGAAACTCCAGCGGTTTCCTCCGTTGGTCGGCATAACACTTTTGTCTGCTTTGTGTTGTCTTTATCATTTCTTCGATCAGATGAACTTTATATGTGGTATGTTGTACCAATTCTTTCCATAATTAGGTTCTCACCATCTTGATACCAACCCAAGGGAGTTTGGCAGTTACGTCCATACAGAGCCTTATATGGTGTCATCCCAATGCTCGCATGATAGCCATTATTATAGGTGAACTCAACGAGAGGTAACATATTATCCCCCAATTCATCATTCATCCAAAACACATGATCTAAGTAAATCCTCCAAAGTTTGAATAGTTCTTTTTGTTTGTCCATCCGTTTAAGGGTGATAGGCCAAACTCAATCTCAACTTACTACCCAACGTCTCATGTAGTCTAACAATCTCTGAAATGTAGATCTCTGCAAGTTTAGTCACATCATAAGTAGTCCTCACGAGTATGAAATGGGCATATTTGGTCAACCTGTCGACAATCACCCAAATAGAGTCAAACTTTCGTTGAGTCTTAGGCAATGCTACCACAAAATCCTTATATATATTATCTCATTTCCATACTGGTATATCTAATGACCTTAGTAGTCCACTGGTTTCTGATTCTCTACCTTGGCTTTCTGATAAGTCAAACATGAAGCCACATATTATGTTACATGTTTCTTCATTCCCAGCCACTAGAACTTTTGCTTAAGGTCTTTATACATTTTAGTGGTACCAGGGTGAATATTCAACTTGCTTTTGTGGGACTCATCCAAGATAGTCTTCCTCTATTTTGTATTGTTGGGTATACAAACACGTCCATTACATCTCAAAATATCGTTTGGGCCCATCTCAAATTCAGGTACCTTGCCGACCACAATCAACTTTCTCTTCTCCTGAGTCAACACGTTTGTTACATGGAGAACTTTAGTCTCATTCATCAATTCATTATCTATAATGATCATTCCACATTGCACTTTCCTCGATGAAAAATCCAATTTAAGATCCAAGTTCTCTACAAAAAGAATTCTAGGCAATTTTTGATGTCATAACTATTTGCAAAAAAAAATTAAAAGGTAGCCTACACGCCTTCCTGTTCTATTTCTATATGTATTTTTGTTTTCTCCTGAATTCTCAAATTTTTCATCACAAAAAAAAAAAAGAGAGAGAAAAACATAGTCTCCTTCCTTTTCTCACACCATCATTATCATCAAGTCGAATTGGAATTTTCTTTCTTCTTTTAATACCATCTCAAGTAAAGTTTGGAATTTTGTCTTGTTCTTTGTTTCCTGTGGCTTATAACGTCTTGCTAGGAAGTAAAACACCTAAGGTAAGGGTTTTTTGCCATGCAAGATTAGGCTAAATATTAAATTAATAGTTTGTAAGATATTGATATAATGTATTAATGTCTTAAAAGAAAAATTTTGATTTTATGTTTGCCTTAAAGAATTTAACTATGATGTTTTGTTTTTATGAGTAATATGTTTGCTTTGATAAACTTAATTATAAAATTTTGATTTTATTATTATTACATGAGTAATATGCTTGTTGTCATATATTTGATGTAAAGTTGCGATTTTTGTGTTGTCTAGGTGTACTAAATTATAAAGTTATGATTTTTATTATAATCTCATGAGTAATATGTTTGTTAGGATGTTTTTAATTTAAAGTTTCAATTTTTGTGCTATTTCATTTCAAGGTTTTGATTTTTATGAATGCTATATGAGTCTTGGGAGAATTGATGAAAAGTTTAAAATTTTAATTGTGATGACATGATTAAGTTGATTTTTGTGATTTGTTTAGTGGTAAACCTTGATTTGTATATCTAAATGACTAATAATGAGAGAAATTTTATAGTAGAAGAAATAAAATTTATTTTTGTATGTGTTCTTCGTTATTTGAGTTTTTATGTCTATCAATAATATGTCTCTAATCCAATTTTAAAGTTTATAAAATAAAATTTGTGACTCTAAGATATTTATTAACATGTTTGTGTGTTATATATTTGGGATAGCAAAAATTACTGATTTTTTATTGTAAGTATTCATGAGAATAAAACTTTGATGTCATATGTGATTAAGATTTAACCTTGAATATTTTATCTTTGTGGTTGCCTAAGTGGCTGGTGATTTGTGTTTTAAATATTGTTATCTTTGTGGTTGTCTAATTGGCTGATGATTTATGTTTTAAATATTGTTATCATTATGGTTGCCTAAGTGACTAGTGATTTGTGTGTTAGACATTGTTCTCTTTGTGATTATCTAAGTGAATGATGAAATGTACCTTTTGAGTATCATTAGCATTTCATGACATATCATATGCATCTTTGCAGATACCTATATGGATGATTTAATTTTCTCCATTGTTATGGGTGACTTTTGAATGAATGCATATGTGGCTGGTTATAATATCTAGATCATACACTTTTAGGAGCATGCATAACTTGCATACATTTTATTGTTATTTTTATTTTGATCTAATTATTTGTTCTAAGGTGAGTTGCTACTTCATTTATTTAGATATATTTTATGACTTTTGATACATCTTTGGGAATTATTAAAGAATCAATTTCTTTAAATCTTTTATTACAAAAATATTTTATTTTCATATTTTTTGGTTGTTAACTTATTATTTGGTTTAATTGTTGTTGTGGTATGAACTGACCCCTTACACCAATATTTTGGTACTAACAATATCGAATAGTTGCTTGAGTGATGTTTGTTTGGTGCACGCGCGTGGGAAAAAGGGGATTTTGACTTAAAAATAATGTTTCTATTGGTAAAATCGAGTGGTACATTTTTAAAGTTTATTTATTTTTCATTGCTAATGTTAAATAGAAATACGGAGGTGAGGTTCCTTCCGCGAGGAAATTTTTGAATAATCCAACCTTATTTTTTGTTTCACTTAAAGAGAATTTACTCTATTTTTAGACCTAAGTGAATAATTTCCTAACAATTAACAAATTATCATTGCAAGAAAAATAATATATAATAATGATATCTAGTATCGTATTGTGTTCCTTTACAAAAATTATATTAAGTTATTTTCTAGCGATTTTTTTTTATTACATGATGTATTACTCCTAAGAAAAAAAATATTGTCGTTTTTTTTAAAAAAAAATATCTTGAAGTAATGTCTTTGATCAAAATATGGGGCGTTACAATCATCATGTTTATACCAATTTAATCATATAATGAAAAAGTTATCAACTTAGTCAAACATAAAAGTTATCACCGCCAACACGGTAGCTACGTCCAAACCGTTCAACTTGAAGGATTGAATCCACTAATTAAGCAACTGAATTACACTTAAGTTGAACATCTATTAGTCAAATTGATTGTGTTCAAGTCCTTTTAATCTTCTAGCTAAGTGCAGTCAAGTTGTTGAGGGATGCAGCCACAACTAGGCTTGGGTGTTTACAATGTTGTACTCTCAGAAAATATTTCTCAATACTTAGACAAGTAAAACGATTAAGAGCAAAAATGCATTTACGGTTGTATTATGCTTATTATGGTACATTGTTGCTTATATTTTTCAATAAAGGTTTCACGTCCTTTGATAGAGATTTTTAGAATTTCTGGTTGTTGTCCTGATTGCAAGAAATAAGTATGTATCATGAAGTTTCGTATCAAACTTTCATAAATTGATTCGACATTAAACTAATCAAAGATATCCTTGAAATTGATTTTGCGAATGTTGACATGAAGACAAAAAGAGCAGAGGATATCATGATCAGAGTATGTCTCATAGACCTTAAGAAAAATACAGATGCAGGTTGTTTAACAGAAAATGCGCAAATGCTTTCTTTTCTTTAGAGCGTTGCCTTTGTAGAGCATTGACTTTCGTCACAACATAGACTATTAAACAGAGTCAGATGATCAGATGCTTGATTCAATCATCAGAGACACAAAATCACTTACTTGTCAAGATTATTAGAGGCAAAGAGATCAAATGTTTGTGATTATCATAGGCAAAAAAACACTTGCTTGTCAAGGTTATCAGAGGTGGAGAGAACAAATGCTTGTTGTGATTATCATAGCCTGACTAGTTAGAGCATTTTTTGTATTTGATAAAATCACTAAAGGAGCTTCTTAGAGTGTGTTCACCAAACTTAGAATGCGAAAAAAAAAAAAGAGTGGAGTCTTGGTGTTCGTTTAACTTGGACCAAAAGATCAGAGGATGCAATGATGACTCATATAGGATAACCTGATATGAAAACTATACACTAAAACAGAACATTAGTATTTTAAATTGTTCATACAAAATAATTTTGTTCTAACCAACTTGGTTCTAACACACCTTTTAATTGAAGCCCCTGAATTACTTTTATTTGACTTATATTTTCCACCTCCATCACAACCAATAATTAATTTTGACTTTCTTCCTCTTTTTTCAGACTCTATGTTAGAAAGAGTAATTATTATAGTTACTCGATTTTGTCGGTCAACCTCTCTTATCCATGATATGACAACTTCTCGTGACTCCAAAATTTGATCAATTGTTAATATTTCAGTCAAATTTATACATAATTGTGTTTTTTTAATCCCTACTTCAAAAAAACAAAACAATTTAAAAAAATACGTACCGGAATTTTCAACAATATGAAATTTCTGGTATTGCAAAATGAAAATGTACTTAAAATTTCAAAATTTATAATTTTCAATATCAAAGCTCAATTTTTCGAGGAGTAATTGACTACTGAAAATTTCAACAACAAAATTTTGATACTTATACTACCGTTAACTTTGCTTTTTGCTTTTCCAAAAATCTATAATTTTTTACAATTCAAAAAAATTGCATACTGAATTTTTTTAAACAAAATTTCCAATACTGTTAATTTACGTACCGGGTTTTTTAGGAAAAATTTTTATGTAACAAAAATATTAGTGGAAGCGGTAGGATTTTGGAGCAGTGTTTTTACAATGGAATGAGTAAAAATGAAAATCATAAAATTGGATTTATTTTTTTTTTTACATATTGGAGAATACAAGTCTAATTGTGGGTAAAAAAATCAATTCAAATACTAATGGCCTTTCATTACATTCATGTTCCACAAGCACACAATATTACAAGTTATCCATCACCCATATATAACAGATAAGGTGATAAAACCATTTTTTCGTTCCATCTAACAAATTCAGCTACCGCAACCTTTGTCTAAGTTATGGCTTTAGCCATTTCCTCCACTTCATTATCAAGTTTTGCAAACAGGTCCAACTCTTTCTGTTCCAGCCATTTAAATTAACTTACTATTATGCTAATGTTTTCTTAAAAAATTGGTGTATGAGAAATTATTATTAATTAAATTGACATTCATTTTACAACTGTTTCTGAGATATTTTAACTCTGTCGGTCAAAATTACAAAGTCAAATTCTTACGACTCAGCTAACATTTCAAGGACTATTGTTATGCTTATTTTGATTTAAGTGTTTAATTCTTAAAGTATATAGTTTGTATTTGGATGCAGAGAAATATGTCAAAAGGTTTTCACTCAAGGAACAGCAACAACATCATGGTTAAGCAGAAGAAGAAGCATTACAATTAGAAATGCAACAAAAGGAGTGTCAGATGTATGTGAGCCACTTCCTCCAGATAGGCCATTGTGGTTCCCTGGTAGTTCACCTCCTGAATGGCTTGATGGCAGGTAAACCAGTTTCATGAACTAATTGTTTTTGTCATAACTAATTATTTTGTTAATTTGTTATGGTTAAATCACCCTATTACATTTTTGTAACACTGAAATTTTAGGAGCACATAGATATTCTTTTTAAAAAAATTATGTTTTCACTTAAATTTTAAATAAATAAAAATTGTTTAAATTTTACTTTATATTTTCAAAATCAGATTTTATTGTACATTGAATTTCTGATATGAATTTGGAGAAGAGTTTAATGTAAAACAATTTTAAACTTGACATCCAATTAAAGGATACCATTTTGATAGATAAATAAAGTCTGGCTAAGAAATGTTTCAGTTAAGATTCGAATTTGAGCTCTTATGAACGATTTGTCTCTAAGTAAAACTCATTAAACACTTGAATCCGATAGTTGAGTGAGTCATTTTGGTTTAATATAGGACATCAATGTTTTATATTCTACATTATATAGCATTAAAAATTAGCCATTTTTACAACCAAATGCCATAATAGCCTATCATTAAACAACTTCAGCATAATCATTTAATCTTCTTCCAATTGCAGTCTTCCTGGTGATTTTGGTTTTGACCCTCTTGGATTAGGTATGTCTTACTTTCACTAACCACATCAAATTGATACATTTTAATGCAATGTTTTAAAAATCCAACAGAACACCAAATCGGCGAGACTTATAGGTTATGGTTCAATAGCTTTAAACCGTTCCAATTGAATAACCGAACCATAGACAGAACCGGTTCACTGTTTAACCGGTTAAATCCTCTGGTTCAGCTCAATTTTAATGTGTAGTGTTTTATGAATCTGGATTTGCTGCAGATGACTGCACCTCATCTGGACCGTCTTATCATAATTGGACGGTCTAGATGTGTCTAACTGCAGTCAACTTGGGTCCGTATTTAACCAACAAGTGTTAATCAATTCAGGGTCTGATCCAGAGTTACTTAAATGGTTTGCACAAGCAGAGCTAATGCATTCAAGATGGGCAATGTTAGGAGTATCAGGAATTCTAGTACCAGAACTACTTCAAAACATTGGTTATGTTGAAAACTTCTCTTGGTACAAGGCTGGTTCTGTTGAATACTTCACAGATCCAACAACCCTATTCATTGTGCAACTAGCTTTAATGGGCTGGGTTGAAGGTAGAAGATGGGCTGATATAGTTAACCCAGGGAGTGTTGACATTGAGCCCAAATTACCAAATAGGCCCAATCCAAAGCCTGATGTTGGTTATCCAGGAGGGTTGTGGTTTGATCCAATGAGATGGGGAAGAGGTTCACCTGAGCCTGTTATGGTTTTGAGGACTAAGGAGATTAAGAATGGGAGACTTGCTATGCTTGCTTTTGTTGGGTTTTGTTTTCAGGCTATTTATACTGGGAATAGTCCTATTGAAAATTTGATGGCTCACCTTGCTGATCCTGGTCACTGCAACATTTTTTCGGTAATTAGTTTTCATTTTTGTTACTTACTTCATTCATTTTGCATTTGTTGGTTTCTAATCAATTTTCTGCTTATTTGTGCTGTTCATATTGGAATTGAGTTGTGACAAGTCTATTTCTGTCTATTACTCTAGTCTATCTATTATCTAATTAAAAGAGTTGAAATTCTAGAACGGTATAAATCTAATCCCTCATATTAAGTTGGTAACATTGAGGATGAATTCGAAATTGAGTGAACAATGTTAGGGATGCATTTGATAATAGATGCAGACAGGAGATGGACGAACTAGATTAACATTTTGCAATTCAAGAGATCATTTGGAACGTGGGACTAGGTTGATACAACTCCATAATTTGACGAACAAATTTAGATAGTTATTCAATTAGAAAAGTGCTAGCAACATTTACTTTAACACTACTTTTTGTCTCTTTATGTAAGTGACACCATTTTACATGGAACACATTTCTAAACTAGTAGGACTTACATGAATTTTACTGAGTAAAAGAAAATGTTGGAAAAAGATTGCAAGAGTTACTAGTACTTTTCATCATGGTTGCAGTTGCAATTATGTTGCAACCTTGATATTGAAGTGAATGCGAATAAAAGTGACTGATGCAACAACAATTGCGATGTTGTGGAAACCTCCAAAACCTTTATATTGTGGTCTGTAATGCAATTGCAACTGCAATATTGTGGATTTTGGAGTATCCGCAACAGCAATTTCGGTTGCGTTTTCATGCAATATAAAAATTTGCAGGGCCTCAAATACAATTTAAAACCATGAATTA
The DNA here is from genome assembly GCA_037974875.1 of Cicer bijugum. NCBI lineage: Eukaryota > Viridiplantae > Streptophyta > Magnoliopsida > Fabales > Fabaceae > Cicer > Cicer bijugum. Next base: position 703,090 of record JBBPBT010000420.1, read on the forward strand.
CTACTCATTTTAACTATTATCTATTTATATAAAAAATGATTTGTCAAGAAGTAAAAATAAAATAAAACAGCAACACCTTAATTACTGGGGGTGGATTTCTAGCACATTTTCCCATCCAAATTTTTTGTGAACACCTGCAATTACTACTAGTTATGTAAATTTGAGTGACGAGGATGGTAATGATAAAAGTTTTCACATGTGCAGGCTTTCACTTCAAGGTAGTGAGTGCTATATGATTTGGAGAAGCATCAGAATGAACCTGAATATAATGATGTGCTAGAGATATCCATAATTTATAAATTATATGTAATGTGTTTCATAATCTGAGTTTTACAATTGCACAAGATTTTTATTCTTTAAAACAAAATGAAAAGAGAATTGTTTTCTGCTTTCCCTGTAATTTATAATTTGGAAAGCTTGAAGCTTCTTGTATGATATAAAACTCGATCACTTAATTTGCATCAGTTGATCCGTGATATTGCAAAGAGTTGTGTTCAAATGCTCTGTGACCTCAATCACGATTGCATTGCAGTTTTGGCAATATAAAAAACTGTTACGTTGCGGCCATGAAATGGTAACTCCCTAATCTTGCCTATTTTTAATAAAAATTTCTTATAAAATTGCTGACATTGAAGTTGAGAGTACATTGTAAGTCCCCTGTTCTGAATTTTCCTAAACAAATATCACCATCAAAATTGTAATTTGTGAATCATCAACATAGAGTAGTGTAACTTATGTTATCGGATTTGTTAATGCTGAATTATGTTCCTTCTCATGTCATGTTTTAGCTGGCCTTAACCAATTTGCACTAGATACTTCAATTTTGTATGAGAATCACTTGCGTAATGCAGTGTGTTATCAGTAACAAATAATAGGACAGATATTTTCAACTTACAACATCCTAAATTTATCCAAATAAAAAACAAAATTCTAGTCATGAACCTTAAAGTTGTAATTAAGATCCTTTATTTGATATCACATTTTTTTTATTTAAATCTTCAGACAAAAAAGCATTGAAGCATTAGACAAACCAATCATTATCTTTGTAGTCTCCACGCGATGTATTTTCTGTTCCTGGATTGTCTTTTTTAGATGAATCCTTTAATCTCTTCAAAATTAAGGATGCATCCCTGTGAAGGAGCTAACAGAATAATAGTGATACTCATCCCTGTGCATAGCCTCTAATAAATAACAGTTAGTAATTTTATCTGTTTTGAATTCACACTTCAGTTTTAAAATCAAAATAAGCTTATTATTTGTACACCTTTTAAGTGTTTATTAGGAAAGATTTGACATGTTCTGTTGTAAATTACTTTCTCTGTGACATAATAAATGTCATTTTAGCAACAAAAAGATTATCTTAAAAGGAATGTTAGTTACAATTTTTAAAGCAACTTTAATAATTATCTTCTTATATTATTAATATATACACAATTTTTAAAATATTATTATATTTTATATTAATAATAGTAAAAAAATCATCAATAATTAAGATAAGTAGTCGGATAAAATTATTAAATTTTTTAATGTGTGTAAAACATTTAAACCACATTTAATGTGTGACGAAGTAATATGATATTTAAAAATCACTTAAAGCTTTAACAACTTATAATAATATTCCTAAAAATATTTACTGTGTGATGGAGAAACTAATATAATATTTAAAAATCACTTAAAGCTTTACCAACTTACAATAATATCCCTAAAAATATAACTTCAATGTGTTTTTAATTCTTAGGGTTAAAATAATAATATAATTAATACCATTTTGAAAAAAAAAAGAATCTATGTTTAGAATGAATATTATTTTTTCTTTTTAATTTTTTTTTTGTCAAACTAACCCATATTAAATCATTGTGAGCTTATGTTTTCTTAAGGTTGGTACCATCCGCAAAATACAACAGTAAATTTAGCTGCATATCAATGTTTTATACTATTTTAAAATAATCAATTGAAGTATGCTTGCTAAAGTTTCCATGCTCCTTGCAATGTAAGTTCAAAATTCTGAATTCATATTGAAGTGTAGAAAATAATTATTTGTGTTGGTTGACGGATGGATCCTTTGATTCTATGTCAAGATGAGGTAGCTGATGAATAATATGCAAAAAATAGAAAACCCCTAAAATGAATCTGACTTGGTCAACGCAATAAATCCCCACAACCTATATCAACTCCAACAAATTCCATGGAATCTCTATTCTTAGAATCTAACAACAATTTTTGGCAAAACACCATCATCACCAATTCCCTCTCTCTCTCTCTCACCTCCAAAACACAAAACACACACACAGACCAACATGTCACACTCTTTCGCCACCACCAATAACCAACAACAACAAAAACAAATACATCAAAATACCAACATTAATCTCTCCGACCAACGGTCTCCCGTTCCTAAAATACTCGGCAGCTGGCACAACAAACAATGGCCACTGCTGTCCTTCTCCTCCTCCTACTCTCTTTCTCCTCTTTTTCTCTCTCCACCGCACAACCACCACCCTCCGAAACGCAATCCCTCCTCAAACTAAAACAATCCTTCAAAAACTCAGACAAAATCTTATCGTCATGGATCCCCAACGTCTCCCCTTGTTCCGGCACATGGATAGGCGTCGTCTGCTTCAACAACATTATCACCGGTCTCCATCTCTCCGACTTAAGTCTCTCCGGAACAATCGACATTGACGCAATCGCCGAGATTCGCGGCCTTCGTACCCTCAGCTTCGTCAACAACTCCTTCACCGGTCCCATTCCACAGTTCAACAAACTCGGAACCATCAAATCTCTTCTCCTCACGCAAAACCAATTCTCCGGTCCGATTCCTCAGGACTTCTTCTCGCATTTAGCCTCTTTGAAAAAAGTCTGGTTCTCCGGTAACAAATTTTCCGGCGACATTCCGGTTTCTTTAACCGAACTCGATCTCCTCAAAGAACTTCACCTCGAAAGCAACGAATTCACCGGTCAGTTACCAAATTTAAAACAAGATATTAAATCATTCGACGTTTCGAATAACAAATTAGAAGGTCCGATTCCGGAAGGTCTTTCGAAATTCGGTGCAGTCTCGTTTGCCGGTAACGCAAACCTATGCGGAAAACCGTTGGAAAAGCCATGTGACGATTCATTTTCATCATATGATTCGCTGCCGAGTACCGAAACGGATAACCGTTACGGTTCTGGTTGGGCGGTTAAAGTGATAGTAATTCTGTTTTTAGCAGTTATAGCGGCGATTATATTTCTGTTAGTAAAATCGAAGCAACGAAGGCGCGAAGACGATGATTTCAGCGTTGTTAGCAGAGACAGCAATGTCGACGAAGTGATGCAAGTGCACGTGCCGATAACACGAGCTTCATCGGAACGGGTCGGAAGGAGGAATGTCGGAGAATCGAAGAGAGGAAGTGGAATGGGAGGTGCTAGAACTGGGATAGGCGATATTGTGATGGTGAATGATGAGAAGGGTTCGTTTGGTTTGCAGGATTTGATGAAAGCTGCTGCTGAGGTATTGGGGAATGGTGGGTTGGGATCTGCTTATAAAGCTGCTATGGCGAATGGGTTGAGTGTAGTTGTGAAGAGGATGAGGGAGATGAATAAAATTGGAAAAGATGTTTTTGATGCTGAGATGAGACAGTTTGGGAGGATTAGACATACTAATATTTTGACTCCTTTGGCTTATCATTATAGAAGAGAGGAGAAGCTTTTTGTTACTGAGTATAAGCCTAAAGGAAGCTTGTTATATGTCTTGCACGGTAAGCGTCAATCATCCCTTTTAAAGGATACATGCACTGTTAATTTAAATCAGTTTTCCAATTATATCTAATGAAAAACTACTATTTTTTATAAAATAATGGTTTTTTATTTGATGTCAATGTAAAACTGATTTACATGTGATTATATAATTATACGGCAAATGCATACGCAATTACGGTTGTAATGCCATTGTAGAGACCTCTAATACTTGAATATTATGACAGCAATTGTGGATGCAGCATGCAATTTAGAACTACAAAGAAACTTGTCAATGAGAAAAAATCCATATTGATCTTTCCCATTAGCTCCTTCTCAATTGTTTATGTGCAAGTACAAACTGCAATATATAATACATGATGACAACACAATGAATGTTTCATTATGTTTTCTCAGGTGATAGAGGAACATCCCATTCAGAGTTAACATGGCCAATCCGTTTGAAAATTGCTAAAGGAATTGCAAGAGGGTTAAGCTTCCTCTACACTGAATTTTCCACCTATGACTTACCCCATGGAAACCTCAAATCCTGCAATGTTCTACTAAATGATGATTATGAACCTCTATTATGTGACTATGCTTTTCAACCACTAATCAACCCAAGTGTTGCAGTGCAATCGATGTTTGCATACAAAACACCAGATTACATTCAAAACCAGAAGCTTTCGCAAAAGGCCGATGTTTATTGCCTCGGAATCATCATTCTTGAACTCATTACTGGAAAATTCCCTTCTCAGTATCACAGCAATGGTAAAGGTGGTACTGATGTTGTTCAATGGGTACTCACCGCGATTTCAGAGAGAAGAGAAGCTGAATTGATTGATCCCGAGTTACAAAACAATGCAAATTCAATGAATCAAATGTTGCAACTTCTCCAAATCGGTGCTGCTTGCACCGAAAGCAACCCAGATCAAAGAGTACACATGAAGGAAGCTATTAGAAGGATAGAGGAGGTGCAACTCTAAAGGTTTTATCAATAAAGAAGATAACTTAATTCAAAGTTTCATTTATAGGTGAGAATTGCAGGCCGATGTGAAATATTTCAGCTTATTAGAATCCTATGTAGCATTGTTACTTCGGATTAAAGGCGTGTTTGGTGTCTGAAACGTGTTGCGTCTGACACTGCCACAACACCACTAACGTGGTTACATTCAATTGTCTGAAATTATTATTAGTAAGTGTCTATATATCAGTGTCGTATTCGGGTGTCAATAGATTAGAAAGGTTTGAAACTTGAAAAGGTGAAGGTTGGAATTGGATAGCTTCGTACATTATGATCTAAAGTATTTACCTTAAATTATGAAACAGAAGTCATATTTCAAGAGGAGCTAAAAGTTAGTGTGATTCTCATATATTGGGTCATTTAGAAATTTAAGTCCATGCTTAGCCTCATTATGCTGATACTGGCCCTTGTAAAGTATGTGCAATAAAAACCACTTTAGGACAAACTTAAGTTTGTAAAGAATTAATTTGTTTTAGTGTTGATAAGTGTATAATTCCAGGATTTTTTCTTTTCTAGTATTTTTTTTTATGTATATCAAATACAAGATGTTGCTTCTATTTGTAATTGTATTCTAACTCTCACTTCAATTGTTCTTTCTTGTGTAATTATTTATATATCAGGCAATACAACACTAGCTTCTATATGAACAATCAATTTCCAAGGCTCTTTTATTTATTTTATGTAATTTATTTTTGGAATTGTTAAATATTAATTGGGGGAAAGGAGTATCACTATTTTTTTGAGACAAGAACAAGAAAACATAACCAGAGGTAATGGTAGCCCCGTGTAAAATTATTGAAATATTAAATTCTAAATTAATTGAATATTTTGGCCTTTGAAAGCAAACTCTAGATTTCATTTGATCGTGCATCCTTATTATACATATAAATGTATTAGTAAGCTACATCATCATTCACAACCAGTAGAATTGGCTCTTGCAGGATTTAAGAATCATACACTAACAAAGAAAAATAAATAAATGATATGCTATGGTGCTCAAAATAGGTTTTCTTCATCAAAAATAGAATCTAGAACATTGTGAGGTATAAAAAAAAATAGTTCTAAAAATAATATTTATTATTGTCCACAAAGTTACTCAAAATGAAAGACAAGAAAGGGAAAACTGGTTTTTACTGCCATCAAAATCTACGAAGCCTTTGGAAAATTTTGTATTATATATGTCTATAATACAAATGCTCTCAACCTATTTTAACAAACTCCTTAAAAACAACTTTTGCAAAAACCTACAATCATCTCTATACAAATAACTAATAAAAATTTCAAATTTTGTTTAATATCTATAAAATTTAATTAAATTTTTAATCCCTATAATATTTTTCGCCAACAAATTTAATTTCTACTTCTACGTCAACTAATTCATACCGTTCAAATTATTTAACAAAGAATAAATTAAATAAAAATTTAAGAAAGACTTGAGAAACAAAAAAAAAGAATAGAACTGGGAGCATATACATTGAATTTTGAACTTATTTTTTCAGACTTTTATCATAACACAAAATGTATCAGCAAATTTTGGTAGAACTTTATCATAGGACATCGTTGTAAATGGTAATATGGATCATCAGAGACTGAGACTGTATTTTGATACCATTTTTCCTTTCCAAAGAATTTAAGACATTTAGAACACAATTAAGACAATCTAAACATACATTATTGCAAAAACCATTATGAAATTTTTCACCTTCAAATTTATCATACAACAGTTAACACTAAAGAGAAAGTTAAACCATGCATATAACAGCTGCAGAAAGCACAAACTTAAAATAAAAATACTTTGAAAGAAAGAAAAAATTCATTGTAAATGAACACAAACAAGTAATCATATCCACCACTATGTCAGATTATCTAATACCAAACTATGGAATTTAAGAACTCAATAACATAACATATATCTCGAAATGCATTGACATAAAATCCACATGCAACAATAGGGCATGCATGAATCATGATGATTGCTGGTAGCTCTAAGAAGCCAAAACATAAATTACTAATTTCGACCTTGGTTAAAAAAAAAAAAAAAGAAGTAAATTGCTAGCTGGAAAGTATTCGGTCTCATGTCTCACTGGATTCTAAAGAACACAAATGCACATCTACCATACTTATTCTTCCACTCCACCCATTGTTGTCCAACATGAGTCACAGCTGCATTAAAATTTGCAGATGAGACCAGCTTGATTATTATGATTGTAGGAAGTCTCAGTCAAAATCAAGAAATTCCATCCTTTTCCTCATCATGCCCTTTAGATCACTAGCATCGCGTTCTGCTTTTTGAGCCTGCAATACAGAAAACAAAAATAATTAAAATTGGTCCATGAGTAACATAGAAAATTAATTAATGAATTCACTTGTTACCAAAGTAGAGTAATTATATGATTGATATTATTGTAAAGGAATTCAAAAATTTGCAAGAAATACACGTTACATGCTATCAAAGCTTAACTTTCCAACCAATATAAGAATTCATGTTTCCAATAAAAATTAATTGTTGATAGTCTTACACAAAAGCTGGTCTTGTAAAGTAACGGATACCCCCACTTATAAACACATTTTCATTTCATATCTTATTCAATATGAGACACTTAAGACACCCACCTCACGCCCAAGACTGGACAATGAAGCGTGACCCGAGTGACACGATAGCGGGTGGCCTAACGGATTTTGGATAGTGTTAGGAACCCAAGATTGGACTCCGAAATAATTTGAGGAAGAACTCTAATATTTAGAAAATGATAAGAAATAATAAGAGAGAATCTCTCCAAACAAGATACACGAGCGGGTATGCTCCTCAAGGACGAATGCACCCTACAACCAGAATACCATTTAAAAGAATTATAATTTGGCAAAAGGTCCTTTCTAATGGGAAGAGAACATTTATTTATAGGTTCTCTATACAATAGGATAAAAGGGATAAGGATCAATGACCTATAGCCTAAGAAATAGGAAAACAGAAACAGAACACTAAGGGTCTGTTTGGGCGAAAATATTTCATGTTTTCATTTCTTGTTTTCAATTTTTAAACACAATTTTCATTTCCGAAATTTCAAGATTTAAAAAATGCATTTGTTTTAACTTCTTATTTTCCTTTTCAAAAAGTAAAAATATTTTGAATGAAAGAACCTAATTAAAAAATATATATTAGTTGAAAGACCTAATTACAAATTTAGTTTAAGAATTTACTAAAATTTTCAAATAATTGAGAGATGTCCATTGTAATATATAGATACATATATATATATATATGAGAGAGAGAAGAGATGACAAAGAAAAGAGAGATAGAGAGAGAAAAAAGAGATATAGGAAAGAGAGAAAAGAGGTAGGAAGATAAAGAGGAGAGTGATAAGGTAGAGAGGAGAGTGATAAGGTAGAGAGAGGGAAGAGAGAGAGATGGGACCATCTCTTTCTCTCTTCTCTCTCTCTATACCCTCTCTCTCTACTATCTCTACCCTCTTCTTTTTCTGTACCCTCTCTATAAACCTAAAACAGAAATAGAAAATAACTAACAGACCTATAAAAGCTCTTATCTCCTAACTACTCTATTTTCCCTTTATTCTATATCCTAACTGATAGTGTTAGGATATACAGAATAAAGGGGTGTTTAGTTAGGGAAGATTGTTAGTTAATTGATTAGTTAGAAAATATTTGTATAAATAGAACACAAGGATAGAAATCATTATTGAGTATTGTCAACTTTTGTGAATAGAGTAGTGACTCTTTATTCTTTCTTGATAAAACAGTTCTACCTTGTGTATCCATTCGTGGGTTCTAAACGATACACTCTGATAACCATTTTAAAATGTGGGTTGAATTGAGTCTAACTCAAACCCTATAAAACTGGCATGGTGGGAGATGCCCCCACTTATAAACACATTTTCATACTATATCTCATCCAATGGGAGACTCTTAACCGATCGGAACTCTCGATCGTTTAGGGAAAGCTGACATTTCTACTGAGAATATGATATCGGAAGCGGAGCATCAAGTAGTTTCCAGCCCTTTTACTTTAGATAAAAAGAATAACTTGTCGAGGGAGTAATAAAAAACTAAATGGCAGTTTTACTCGTTTTCTCTTTTGTTCCTATACTATCCTCGACAAATAAATATCTTCAAATAACACGGCATAAAACAAATGCACAGGTTCTATCTTTTATTCAGCAATTTGTAATGACTAAAATTGGGTTACAAGATTATGAACCTGTTTTGTATATAAATTTGGAACACATTCATGGCGACCCTTGAACTCAAAATACATCTTTAGATTCATATTTTTCAGCACTTCAGTATAGAGCTTCTTAGATGTGGCCTAACTTATCCTCGCAAAGGGTATATCTGTAGGTGAAGTGGAACTAAACTCACCCCCTCAACCCATCACAGGCCAATTTACTTTGTGAAAGCATTTTCTGTTCACTTTTATTTACAAAACTTCCACCTTGTTTTCAACTTGTTTCTTGTTTTCAAATAATTTGTATAGAAAACACCTGAAACGACTTGTTTTGTTTCCAGTGTCTCTTGTACAAACACGGAAAACAGGAAACAAATTGAAAATGATGCGACAATTTTGTAATCAAAAGTGAAACAAATATTGAAAACAGAAAGTGTTATCACAAAGTGGGCCCTAAGAGTGCTATACCGCAACAATGAAGGTAGAAAATGTGGTCCAATACTAGACCGTGGGGGTGGCACACCCAGGGGCCTGGAGCATGGAAATTACAGTTAACCTTAACCTAACAACATATCTAGGATAAGCTCTTACATGATTTTATAATTTGGGCTCAGGTCTAACTCATCTCCACAAAACTGGCTTTCTAGACAAGGACCTGGCCAACCCTTTTAAGCAATACAAAGGCTATCTATAGGCGATGCGAGACTAAACCTTCCCCCTCAACCCAGTACACTGAAGGTGTTGTATTGGTGAACTATCCAATAGAGTTCATTCTGTTGACATTGCAACACCAGGATACCGAACTGAGAGAGACTAGAGAAGAATAACCGTCTAAAACAGAACTGTATTGATAATGAATTTAAAGGTACCGATAAAGAGCAACTATTTATAGGCTAATCTAAAGACTAACTGACAGCAGTCAGATAGGATTACTCATTTTTAGAGTATAGCAACTCCAGTTAGTTACATTAGTTGTAAGATGTAACTGATGTAATTAACTAAAGTTGCACACATCAAGAGATCCCTCATTTCCTCTAAAAAAACCCACTTGATTGCAATAATTTTTGGGGTCTGTTTGGACTGGCTTATTTAACTTTACCTACTAACATAAACACTTACAAGATTATTTGAGAGAATTTATAGAAACAACTTATGACATATTCATAAGCCATTTTCAGCTTATTTCTATAAGCTCTCTAGGATAGCTTATGAAAGTAGTTTATAGCTTATATGAAAATAGTTTGACTTTATTTTATTCTTTTGTTATAGAAAGAGCTTATATATAAGAATTTATATGATAAACACTTAATTAAGCCGCTTGTCCAAACAGGACCCTCATAATTATTATTATGGTAAAAATGAGAGATAAACATCCAATTGTTTTGTCAAGAACTAACCTTTCTTATGTCAGCCTCTGAGACGCATATCATATACGGTGGAAGTTCTTCCTTCCCCAAGTCCTAAATCAATGATAAAGATTACAAAATCATCAAGACTCCTTTAAGAAGCACATAATCATAGTAAAATTATCTCAAACAATCAAGAACACGTCATAATTACCAGCTCTCCAATTAAGACAACATTTTCCCCACGGATTACATAAAGGCCTAAAGGGACATCACAATAAAGATCGCCGACAATTACACGTTCACATGCACCCTCTAGAACAACATTAGCTGTGAATGGTCATCACGTCAAATTGTCAGTTAATATAAAATGGAAATAACAATAAAAAGAATAATAGATATTTCACAAAGAAGAATGCAAGTAGAATCAGTAGTTACCAAATTGATCAAACGAGCGTAATAAACCCAAAAGTTTTCGACCATCACGTAACAGCACAAGAAGTTTTTCTGCAAAAAAGTATATATAATTTAGCACAAATTTTTTGTTATACATTGTCATATCTCATCATTCAATCCAATGATTTCAGACTCTACTTAACCAAAATGAAACACATAAAAACAAAGAAAGTCACAACTAAATTGTTGCATTAAAACATGGACAATATAGAACACAGCAAAAAAGAAGACAACGATTGACTTCCAACATTTTCATATGATAGTTGCAGGAGAAAGGCCAATAGTTTAATTCAAGAAGCAGTGATCAAAAACACTATTTGTAGAACACACAAAACACTCTCAAGCTTTCAGCAAGTAATTGCACAGGGAACTCTTTAAATAGGCTCACTTCTACCATTTTCTAAACCGATATGCGTTCAGTGATGAGGAGGGTTACATTAGAATTTACTCAACAAGTGTTCACATGCATGAGTATTCTATAGAATCAAGGACTGGTTATTTTTTGGTACATATAAGATCTGCTACCCACTATGTAGCCCCTACACCTCCGGTTGAAAGCGTTTCTAGTGTCAAACATGTGGCGGTATCATGTCCGACATTGACACATGTAACTACATTCAATTTTTCAAATTATTATTGCCGTCGACTTGTCAGTGTCATGTCTATGTGTATATATATATATTGGTGTTTCATAGGTTACCCATATTCCTATGTGACATACCTCATCATCCTTTCTTCATATGAATATCTGTCTACTACTAATTCTCATGCATAGCAAAATTTTCTCTTCGGTGAAAACATTAGTTTATAAAATTGTTTTTCTTCATACATCCAACAAGAATTATAATAACTGCAATCAACGCTTCATGTACAAATACCACAGACAAAGTCTATGGTGAAACAGGGGAAAAAAACATACAAATTTAGTACAAATTACTCTCTTCAAAACAGATTTGCATGTGATAATTGAGCAAAAAAAATCATGAAAAACTGAGAGAGAGAGAGAGAGATTACTGTCAAGATATGTAGCAAGGGAGGTGGAGAGCAAGAGCTCATCAGGAGCAGCCCAAGACATTGAGCTAATTCTTTTATGAAACCTGAAAAAGCAACCAACTTTGATCCAATGATTTCTTCAAACTCAATGCCACTTCAACCCCACACAATCCCAAAAACAAAAACTTTGCACATTATCAATTTTTTTTCACTCAAACCCAAAATTTCTTCCAAAAAAAACCCATGTTTCAAAAATTAAAACTTTAACAAGAAAAATAACAAAAGGATTAAAATTCAAAAGCATTTAACATTTTAAAAGGGTAAGGCTGAACCTTTTCGATCGGAGAGTTTCGTGAGAGAAAAATTGTATCTTTGATGTTGTTTGTTTCTCTCTCTATGTTTGTAGAGTGAGATTGAGAATGAAAGTGTGAAAACAAAGCTTGTTGCACTGTCACTACCAGTTTGACCTTTAAGCCTTCGAGCTTCGCCAGTTTGGTTTGGAAACTTTGCAGGATATTTGATTTTTTTTATTTTCTGTAATTTCTGTAATGTATATCCATTTTTGGTAAGAAGGATAATAAATAAATAACATATCTTTTTTCTTTAAAAATAAAACATATCTACAAATAATAATTTTTGGCTGGTATAAAATAATATCAAATCAAATACTCACTCAATAAATAAATTAAAAAATTAATATATTTAAAATTTATAAGGTATATTAATTATTTTTGTTTATTTTTGTTTGTATCTTTTTTTGTAAAGCGAGTTAGTAATAAAAAATATTAAAAATTAAAATTTATTTGTTAAAAAAAGAAATTGAAAGATTGTCGATAACAATATATGAAAGTGAACTTTACAACGAAGTAAATAGATTAATTGAAAGTGGTATCTCTTGGTCCAATATTTTGGATCAAGCACACTAGTTAAAGGTTTTTTATAATAAAATAATATTTTTTTTGTTCTATGAATGTGAAGTAAATAGATTAACTGAAAGTGGTTTCTCTTGGTACAATATTTTGAAGCAAGGGCACTAGCAAAAGGTTTTTTTATAATAAAATAATATTTTTTTGTTCGATGAATGAAAGCAACAGAATTTTAGTTACCGGAAGTAATAGAGTCTATTGGACGGTAGTAGGATGGATTTTAACTATTTTATACTCCAATTTATACATTTTGTTATGGTGGAGTTTACATTATACAACTTTAAGTGTTTGTGTATTGATATAAAAATATTCAAAAATTGAAGTTATGGTGTGGAATGAATAGATAAGGTGGGGCGCTTGATTGTATTGTCAGTTGGCCAAAGTATAACGGTTATAGTTAATTTTGTAAAATAGAGAATACATTATCTTATATAAGGAAGAGTTTTGAAGCATAATATTAATAAGAATAATGGTTGTGTTAGAAGAGCCTCATGGGAGTGATAATTAATTATTTGAATATAAGTACATAGTTGAATATCTTATATCTGCCCTTATGTTTTATACTTCTTCTCAAATTGCTACATCGCTCACTATTTATAAGATCCTTTTATCATTCATAGATATTAAGAAAATAAGATGTGTTAAAATACCGCAGTGAATTTAATGCATTTATTGTGTACGATTTTCTTAAAATACTATGTCAAATTCTAGGTTTTCACTTTCTAAGATAAATTATCTGCATTCATATAATATATATTTGTAACACCTTAAATTTCATTCTTTGTTTGTTGAATAATTTAATTATGTATGTGGTTTGATTAGAGATTATTTGAATGTATATTTGTTGTTTTAAGCTTCGTTTAAGAGGGGTTAAGCATTGGTCGAGTAGAGGTGAATTCGGCCTCAATTTTGTCAAACCATCCAAAATTGAGCATGCAATTTATAAACTCAATTATGATCGATTTTTGCATGAGTTAGTGCAAATTTGTAAGTCTTGTAGGTGGATTGGTTTAACTGATGGGTTTTTTATTTTTTGTTGGAATGTTAAATGGTTGAGTAGGTTTTCATCAAACAACCTATTTATCATATTAGTTGTATGATGACTAAGTGAAATTGAGAGTTTCGCTATTAAAAAAAATAGATTTTTATATTTAGAGTTTTAAATGAAGTATTGTGTTTGAGTAATTGTAGGTCCATTTTTCTCATCTACACTGACCACTTAAACTCATATATACCCACATTTGTGAATTTGTGTGACCCGTGAACCAATATAACTCATTCATTATCAAATTGCCTCATTCGGGTGGCTTGATCGGTCGGGTTAAATGGTTTTGCTTAACCCTAAGTTTGGAGGGGATTTAGGAAAACTAGAAGAGATAAATAAAGATAAATATTTCACCTTATTTAAGAGAAAGAGAGAGAGACCATATAACTCCCCAAAATAGTTAATATATTTTTAATTCTTCGACTATTATAACAACATAAAAGGGAGGATTTTGTATTATGAATAAAAATAACTCCCCAAAATATTTCACTCCTAAAGCGTAGAATTCTCCTAAAAATAGACGTTAGAGGAAAAAATGGCTAAAAAATACAAACTGTCAGTGAACTGTTCATACTTAAAAATATTATTTAACTAGTCAACCTATATAATTTTTGTAAATTGTGTTGCTGTTTTTTATAAATAAATTTTAATGAATTATATAATAATTTTGTTTTTAAGAAGTCGTGTTTACAAATTTGAGTTTCTTTAATGAAATCGTCATTTATAAAAATGATTTATAATTAAGTTAAAAAAGAAAATTGGTATATAGTTTTTAAAAGAGAGTAGTCTAATAAATTATTTTCATATTAAGAGTATTTAAAAAAATCCTTAATATATATTAAACAATTTTTATTTATTTATAATTTGTTACCTTTTTTTACCGTACTTATAATTTGTTACCTTTTTTTTACCGTACTTATAATTTGTTACCGTGCTCATTCTTGGTTTTAAGAAAAATAGATG